>VXBC01001439.1:66839-77171 GCA_013399945.1 Ploceus nigricollis | reverse complement strand
AAGATTTCAAGTTTAGCAAATGAAAGCAAGTTACTTCCAGAAGAGGATAGTCATTCTGTATTGATCTGTGTCACTGTATCAAAAATGCGAGAATTAAGGGGGGGTTGGTTGTTTCAAAGAATAACCTGAGAAAGCAGAGATGAATCCAGGAAGGTGGGAACCAGTTTAGAAAAACATACTTGAGAAACAGAAAGTACTGTATGTGTCCATCTCTGTGTAGCCAGGCCCACAGTTTTGTTTGCTAGTAGGGAATATCTGAATATGTATTTGCCTGTATGTGTGTATAAGCACACGTATGTCCTTGCATGCAGGTATAGCAGGGCAGACATGTTCATATACCTGTGCCTGCACCCATACCATTCCTGCAGACAAGGATGTGCATTCATGCATTTTCCTCTGTGCAGGCTATATCTACCTTGCATACACATAAGTGATTCATGCTGAGGAATTCTTATATCTATATCTATATATAGAGATACGTCTATGAGAAGGCAGTCTCATTTAATGCAACAGAGCTTTGCAACGTTGATATAGGATTGAAGCTTAGTTTACTGGAAGCAAATGGAAGTTCTGTTATTCATTTCAATGGGCCTGGGATTTGGGTCTTAGTGCTCAGAAATTAAATATTTTAATGAAAACAAACAGGCAGCCTCTGATCCACTTAATGTTAGAATTTACAGCAAATTATTACAAGTATGCACAAAAAAATTGCTCTCTCAAAAAAAACCAAAAAAACAAGGCTTGGGATTGTTTTTACCTTGGAATATTTTACTGGTGCAAATGATCTGCTTGAGCTATTTTAGACGTAAATGAAGAAATCAAATTAAAAAAGAAAAAACAACTTCAACCAAACAAACACCTTTTTTGTTTCTAAATATTTGAAGCCATGTGGGGGAAGGGCTTTCAATTTGGAAAGAACTCAAAGCTGTGGATGTAAAGTGCTTCCTAACAAAATAGCAGAGGAGAGTCAAGGTTCACCAGAACTGAATTATTTCACATTCTGAATGACCTTGTCAATGCCTCTTTGGGTTAACTTTTCAAGAAAAGGTATTTAAATAAAGTTGCTGCTGCTTTTTTCCCCCCTGTGAATGCTCAGGGAATAGTTCTTTTTTCCTGATACTCTTTTTTTGGTTTATTTTTCTCTTACAACAAAATCTCCCTTTTCTGGCAGCTAATGGTAGGTGAGCATGAAGATAAGGTATTAATTGTGCCGTAATTTCTCCTCCCACTGTAAGAGGCAACAGTAAGGGAGCAGGAATGAAAGTATGCAACCTGGATGACCAGTCACATATGCCAGATAATGAATAATTAGAATAAATTGTTTGCCAGTGATCCATAGGCTGAAATGCATTCACAGAAATGGCCACTGTCTAACTGTGGCAATAGGTGATTTGTAATCATCAGTCTGCCTAGGGGGTAATTACCAGTCGATAACACTAAATTCTACGAATAAATCCTGCGCTGCAAAGAATTCATCTAACTCCAGTGGTCACTCATTAGTAAACATTTTGAGCAATTATCTCTCAATAACCATGCTCTTCTCTTCACTCTCTTTAGAGGAACCTTTCTAGTAACCTATTTTTTTTCTGTCTCCTGGGGAACGGAAATGAGAAGTGAAGGGAAGGATGCTTTTGAATGCAATTACAGATTGGCACGCAGTACAAATTCCCCCAAATCTAAACATAAGCAGTAGTAAAGTTAGCAACTAAAAAAGGAAAAAAAGCTTGCTTTGTATGGGAAAACAGTTCACTTACAGTATAATGTAGAAACGTTTCAAAATTAAGCACCGGTGAAGCATAGATATTTAAAGCAACAGCACCTTCTTACACACTGAGCATTTTTCAAAGGAAAATAAATCCTGTGTATTAAGAGAAATTAAGAATAAGCCACATTATAATGTCACAAAGAATAATTACTTTCATTATGAAAGAAAAAGCCTTAATAATTTAACAGCATATAGGTAAAAAAAATTAAATATTTTCTCATTTTACTGAAAAGAAAATACTCTCAATTGTATAGCTTCAACCACACCTAGTATATGTATATAGCTTGAACTAACATGGCTTGATCTTGAATCCTGCTGCAAATTGCAAATAACAGAACTTCGACTGCATAGTTAAAAGCCAACCATACTGAAGGAAGGATCCTTAGCCTCAGAGGCAGAGCACACTGGACCTGCAGATTCCTGCTGGAGCACAGCATGAGCTACCTCATGCAGGGCTGCCCCTCCAGTCCCCCTGTGCCTGGGCTCTCAAGGGCTCTGCCAATCTCTCCATGGGCTACTGTGCCATGCCCACCACCCACATACTGCTTGGGAGCAGGCGCTGACTTCAGAGTCCTGTGTGAGCCCTGGCCAGCCCTTCCAGAGGTGGAAAGGAGGGTACCTGTGCAGGCTCCCCTCTGCTTGCACGTTCAGGTTTCTCTTCTAGAAAGGTGCATGAGCACTAGTGAAGAGAAAAAAAGATATGAGGAAACTCCCATGCTATATATACTGCTACACTTTCTTTCCATTCAGTAACTCCTTCCATTAAACCTTTTACCATATATGCACTACTTCGTAGATCTTGTATTTTTAACCACTTCTCACATCATTTGCTGGTGTCACTTGCCCTGCTAGACTGCTCCTTTGGCATCACAGCCCTCCTTCTGGAAGGGACTTTGCTCAGCAGTAGAGAGATAGCCTCTCCAAAGTTTTGGGAAAGGGAACTGAGGAAAAGCAATCAAAAGGAGCCCAAAGTAATCCCTTGTCTCCTTTTTCAGCTGCCTTCTGCTATGATAACAATCCAGACTGTTGACACTGCTGTTTATATGAGCATGGAAGTGATGAAGGCATTATCACTGTTGGGCTGTGGGTCTTTCCTCAGCAGTCAGGCAGGAGGAGCAGGATGATTACAAATGGAAAAAGACCCTTGCAAATCAGCCATGGCAAATGTAAAGGCAGGACAAAAGAGTAAATAAAATGTAATCATGGAAGTGATACTATCCCCACATTCCAGGAATCTCCCTTTTACTTTGTTTGATGAACAGTATATATTTCCGAAGCTTTGATCCTGACCGTTAATACAGACCTAAAAAGAAAGACTGCTAAATCCCTAAGAAATATCTGGAGAAATTTAAATATAGATGATTTTTTTTTTCTTCTCAGAACACTTGAAGAATTTATTTTATTGTAGCACTGAACCTTTTGGAAACAAAGATCCTGTTATAAAGTGAATGTGTAACTGTAATAAGTCAGATCCTAGGGTCTCAATTTGGTTTTAGAACAGGCCAAACTCTGACTTCAAAATGAGCTTGTCTGAGAACAGTGACCTCCTAAAAACTGCAGGATTCATACCATTTGTGCTGTGTGATCGTAACAAACTAGTTGTGAATGTGGAGAGAATTCAGAAAAGCTTCGTTTTTTCCTAATGTGAAAGCATGCTTTTTATCCTCAACCTTGCACCATTCCCAGTCTCCTTCTAAAAAGACCTATGAAAGGGAAAGTGTTTTTTAATTGCTATAAAACCTTTCATTAGCTATGCAGGTTTCAGGATTTTGTTTCATTCAGAAATATTAGCCTCAGATAAGCTTCCTGCATCTTTTTTCTTTAGACTCTTAATCCCCCATTTGTTTCTGAAAATGTAGCTAACGACATCCAGAGAGGCTGTTGTTGTAGCTAACAACCTACAAGGAGACTGTTATCCCTGTATAAGGACGTCTTAGGCTACCTTGTTCAAGCTCACTTCCCTTAAGTAAAGAAAAAGCATGTACTCATGTACTTTCACCATACTGTTCAAATATTTTTAGTAATGAGGAAGAATTCTACTTTCACACATAGAGGAGCATTTGAAAAGCTATTTAAGAGGGTTCTTGAGGTCCTGTTTCTCTCATGTAATATTTGTCAAAAACACGGCTTGCATCACTATGCTTCTGGCCAGTGCAAAAGGTAATGTGAATATTTGCTGTTGCAGACACGCCACTTCATAACTATTTTCAACTCCCACTAGGATGGAAATAGCAGAATGTGAAATACCATGCACTAGTGCTTATCAGCGCTAGGTTATTCTGTAATTCAGGGCTGCCTGGCTTTTCAGATTAGATGGGTCATACAGCTTCTTCCACTGTTGAGCAAGGTCTGCACACCCTACCTGCTTTCTCCAGAGCAGATGGCCAGACCACGTTTTTTGTCCATGTCCAGCACAGATGAGCTTCTCATGCACCCAGCACAGTTGATCTGCTCATGCACAGGACCCCTGTTAGTGCCAGAACATCTGTCCGTGCCCAGCTTGGTTTGTCAAGAATACAAAATAAGTATGGCAATTCCCAGCAATTCATGCTTATTCCACACAGAAGTCTGTGAGCTCTGGGGAAAGAGAAGCAGCTGGGAAGAGGCTGCTGGTGCCAAAAGACCTTCTGCAGCTTGATCTAAACCACCTTTTTTTTTCCACCAAGGTTTGCTTGGGTAGAGGCAACAAGCAGTGGGTTGGATGGAGAGTCTTGGTTGGCAGCAACCCAATCTTGGCACATCACCTGCCTTCAGGTTCCCTTTAACTCTAGGTCCCCCTCAGAAAGGATTCATCAGGACTGGAAAGGGATAACCTAAAGTCAGAAGCTTGCTTTAGAAGAGAGAGTCAGGGGAAATAAAGCCAGAGGCTGGCTGGTTCTCACAGCCCTTAGAAGTAGCCGTTCTCATAGAGAACACTCTATAACACCCTGTGTACAAGGCAACCAGCCTTTTGGACTTCCTTTGGGCTGGAGGGATGTCACTGTACAACTCCTCATGCTCTGAAACTGAGTCAGGAGTGAGATTGGTATCTATCACCTGACCTCTGCTCAAAGACAGCTGGCAGCTTTGACATAGTTTGATTACCAGAATGGAAGAAAAACCAGCATTAGCCATTCAGTCATTATTGAATGACTCAATTAAAAATAATAGAAAAAGAGTAATTTCATCATGCCTCACAGTACTGGTCAGCTTGCTCTCTCTTTTTTATAAGCTACTTCTTTTTCTAAAGCAAAATCCCACTGGTTCATGTAGCTCCCTGAGAAATTAATGTAATTCACTCTGAAGACTGGCATCAGCCGTCTGTGAGAAGCAGCTAACACAAATCATGTGTTTCCGTATCTCAGTGACAGTTGAAGTCTACAATTTCACACTCTCAATTGGAGGGAAAACAAAAACAAAACACTATGCCCTTTGGACACTGTAATTCAGAAATGTCTCTCCCTTTGACCTGGGAATGCCACGAGGGAAAGCTGAATGTGTCAGTGCTAGTACTTCACAGAGAAGAAAAGCAACAGGTAGCTCAAGGGGCAGCACAGCCTGCCTACAGACTTCAGAAATAAGCAACTCTTGAATTTGCAAGTGAACACAAGGTAGATGTCTCTTGATTTTGCTCCGGTCCTGTCTCACCTGAGAATGAGAGAACAGGGAAATGTTCAGGGAGCCTGTAGTGGTGAATTCAGTTGCAGTGGGAAGCAAGGAGAAAAGCCTTGCTACAAAGAGGGCAATTTTTCCTGTATGTGTCCTGCTACTTCTGTTTTAATCACCACTTTCTGGTTTTAGGCTGCAAAGTTCTGGTTCACTGAGAAGAAGAATTGCTGCACAGAAAATGTGGTGAACAACTATGGGTAGCTCAAGAATAATATTGATGACAAATTGATAATTGTGAATACTGTTTCTTTCTCACTAAGGCCAGATATCTGTACATTGCAAATCTGTGACCCCAGTCCATCCTGGCCTTCATGCTGAGAAGGAACAAAAGACATCATCAGGGCTTTTTTCTTTGTAAAGAAAATAGAAAAGTACCTCTCTTGAAAAAATAATATCACCACCACCCCCCAGCTAATTCATTCTCTCTTAACTTCTTCATGCTCTAGTGATCAAATCATTAAACAGCCCTCATTATTCATTCCAACTTCTGCCAGGGATATGAGCTCTGTATCCGAGAAACACCTCCTCACCATCACAATCATCATAATGACATCTCAGCAAGTTGATACAATTATGCCAGAGAAGCATCCCCATAATTATACAGTTCTTTAGTTCATTTCCCAGTGTATTCACCATTACTATAATCACAGCAAGTACAGTGTGTTAAATTAGGAACAGGATCTACAGCTAACATCTAACAGGATGAAAAGTCTGCCTGCTGCAATTCTTCAATTCTTTACAATATAACTCTGCAAACTTCTTAAAGCGGAGGTTCATATATTAGCATGTGTTTGTTTTTGCAACAATAGATATTTACTACTCATTTTAAGATGCAAATGAAGGATGTATTTTTATGGAGGGAGAAAGTGTAAACCTCTTCCCCACATAATTTTCAAAGTATTGCTAAAGAACTGGTAGCACTAGACCTTATTTCCTAACCAGATATTAGGTGTAGATTTTTATGCATATGGTACATATGGACTGCCATCATAAAGCATTTTTGCCTTTCAGCCCACAGTGATCACAAAGACAGCTTAAGCAAAACTTGGCAGCCACTGATGCTTATTTGCCATGAGATCCTTTACATTAACGACTATATTGTTACTATGAAAAATGCTCTCGTTAAAATATGCTGGAAATCAGGCAAATGCATACTTTTCTAAAAAGAGAATTTTCACAAAATACAAACTGAGGAGGGGGTGAAGGAAGGTTAGAACAGAAGATCCATAAAAATGTAAAGAACCAAATAGAAAACCTAGGGCACTTCATGCCTGTGGAAAAAATAACAGAAGTCTCTTTAACAAAATGCAAGCAGACATACTAACAAGTTCTTCCTGTCTATTTCCATTTACCAAATCAGGCACAGCCAAGAAAATGTTGCACTTTGAGATTTCCAAGGAAGGCAGTGAATTATCGGTGGTGGAGCATGCTGAAGTGTGGCTCTTCCTGAAGGTCTCCAAGGCTAACCGGAGCAGGACAAAAGTCACCATCCGCCTGTTTCAACAGCAGCGGCAGCCAAAAGGCAATTCTGAAGGAGCAGAAGATACAGAGGATGGGGGGCTGAAAGGTGAAAAGAGTAAGACTTTGATTTCAGAAAAGGCAGTGGACACCCGTAAGAGCACTTGGCATATCTTCCCTGTCTCCAGCAGTGTCCAGAGACTCCTGGACCAAGGCAAGAGCTCTTTGGATGTGCAGATTGCCTGTGACCTGTGTCAAGAGACTGGAGCCAACCTGGTGCTACTGGGCAAGAAGAAGAAAAAGGAAGATGATGGGGAAGGGAAAGAAAAGGAAGCTGGAGAATTCACAGGAGAAGAGGAGAAGGAGCAATCACATCGGCCCTTCTTGATGATGCTTGCCCGGCACTCAGAGGATCGCCAGCACAGGCGGCGGAGACGAGGCCTGGAGTGTGATGGCAAAGTCAACATCTGCTGCAAGAAGCAGTTCTTTGTCAGCTTCAAGGACATAGGATGGAGTGACTGGATCATTGCTCCTACAGGTTATCACGCCAACTACTGCGAAGGAGAGTGTCCCAGCCATATAGCAGGCACATCCGGTTCATCATTATCTTTCCACTCCACTGTCATCAACCACTACCGCATGCGGGGCCATAGCCCCTTTGCCAACCTCAAATCATGTTGTGTGCCCACCAAGCTCCGGCCCATGTCCATGCTCTACTATGATGATGGCCAGAACATCATTAAGAAAGACATACAGAATATGATTGTGGAGGAGTGTGGCTGTTCGTAGACGCTAGCGTGCACAAGACCCTTCTTGTTAAGTAGAAAATGTATCAAAAGCCCAAGAAGAAGAAAGACCAGACATGGTATAATCTTTTTTGACTGAAACAATCATCAGAAATATAAGCAAAAACAGAACAGGACAAAAAAAAGGGAGACAGAGAAAAAGGAAAAAAAAAGACTTATGGAGGATCAGAAAAGACCAGCTACAAAAAAGGAAGAAAACGTCATGAAGCCAGGCTTGAATAAAATAGGTCTGAAAGGTGATATGGATTGGGGATTTCCCCTTCCTTCCAGTATGCTCCTTATCTTGTTACATAGTATACTAAACATTAGTTACTACTAGGGGAAGGAAGTTCTGTTCTCCCCCTTAGTTACCCATCAGGTCAAGCCATGGTAGCAGCTCATCTAACCTGCAGAACTATGGATAAAGTCCAAAAGGTCAATGAAAAGCCAAGTGTATGATCACTGCAGTCACTGGCGCTTTCCCCCCAAATTTACAGAGCAACTGAGTAGGTGTGTAGTGTTTGTGTTTGTATATATATGGCTATGTATTTATATACATGTCTCTATACATACAGACACAACACACATACATATACTTAACATTGATCAAGGGTCAATAGTGTGCAGGTGCGTACACCTTCATCTTCTGCACTACATTTACAAAAAAAAAAAAAAAAAGAAGAAAAAAGGAAAAAAGAAAAATGAAGAAAAAACCAGAACAAAAAATTAATGAAAGAATAAAAGTTACATTCTGTAAAGGTGCTTACAATCTTAGAACTATGCAACCTAGATGGTTTGAAACTGTTTACCTGCGAGAGAAAGAAAAAAAAACAGAGAGACTTTTTTTTTTAAATGGAAGTAACTTGTTTTAAAAAAAATCTTTGGTGAGAGATACTTGAAAGGAACATGTTTGTCCAGTTACTGGAGTCAAACATTTCTATATTTTGTAAAAAAATTTTTAATCGTTTACTATTTGCACTACAATGGTGTCTGACCTGTCTAATCCTTATTTAACAAATATTTGCAAGGGAGGGTGGTTGGGTGTGGGAGGGGTTGAGAGCTGCACTTATTGTGAGCTATACAAGAACTGCTACAGCACACAGAATAGCTATTTTTATTATTATAATAATTATTATTATTTTGTACCTTAAAATGAATAGACACATACACCAAAGACATTCGTGCAAGCCTCTATAAAGTCTGTTTGTGGTTGGTACCATTCACCTGTAATGAGTTAGGGTTTGAATTAAGAGTCAGTGGGTTGATTACATTCAGGCTAGAATATCTGTTAACCAGTTAAATTCAAATAGTGCCCTCAACAAAAAATCGCCATCTGAAGTAAGCCCAGAAAATCCCTAGGATTTGGATCCAAGGTGCTTGGATCTGAGGTCCATCTGAGCATAATCATACTGTTTTGCATGTACAACACTAAACTTGGCCCCAATGCACAGCAAATGTGCATTGTAGGGAAACAACTTTGTCCAAGGGATATACATATATATGTATATATTTCTGTATGTATGTATGTATGTGTACACAAGGTATAAGCACTTCTGGCTTCATTTTACTGTTCTTAAAACAATGAATGTTTGTGTGCAAAGCACAATATGTTAAAAGATTTTTTGTTTCTTACTGCCAAGTGAGAGGCTACATATTCAAAATGGTATTTGTGCAAGAGCAACCTAAAGTGCTGGTATACACTTAAAAAGTGTTGATATAAAATTGCAAGCAGCCTTGGGCCCTGTCCACCATTGCTCCTGCAAATATACAGAAAATGGCAATTGTGGTTGGATTTCTGTTTGAAATACAGTCTTTGCTGAAATACTGGCTTTCTCAACCACCACCCTCTAGCATGACAACTCTTAATGGGTTTGCGTGTTACCTGTAAGACCCAATTTTCAGTATCAACACCTAACCTGAAGGGTCCAACCCGTAGGGCATAGGTAGATAGTCGTTGTTTTTTAAAAATTTTTCGCTGTCATATTTAAAAGAATGTTAAACTTACATTTGTCTTTGGGTAGGCGGAGATGATAAGAGAGAATGGGAGAAACCTTTAGGCCCTGTTTACATTGAGTTTGATAACCCTGAGCCTGAAGCTTCAGACTCTCATAGGTTTGCTGAACCAAGCCCCAGTTAGCTGCCTTCTGATGGGACAGGCTTCTAAATGCCTCTCCTGGAAAGAAGTACTAACACGGCTCCCCGTCTTGTCAAGAGCACAGTCTGTTAAAAAAAAGAAAAAAAAAAAAAAGAAAAAGAAAAAAAAGAAAAAAGATAGCACAATATAACCCAGTCACACTGGCTAGGGATAGTGTGTTAGCACCTTCATGGCGAGAACCATGTTTAAACAGTGTAATCAGGGCCTTCATTTTTTGTCAGCCAAAACTGTTTGTGTGTGCATGTGTGCGTGTGTGTTCTGTGCCTGTGCATATGTATGTGCGCATGGGCGCATGTCCGTATTTGTATGTATCTATAGAGATAAAAATGAAAAGGGAAAAAAAAGAAAAAAAAGAAAGAAAGAAAGAAAAAAAATAGCCCTTTCCTCTGTTGAATAGATATCAACATACATGCGTATAGCTAAGTTTTCTATCTAATTTATTCCACAATATTTAGATTGCATAGTACAGCTAATGGGTTATACATTTATGTACTTTTTATACAACACAGTTTTTTTACAGA
>VXBC01001439.1:0-66774 GCA_013399945.1 Ploceus nigricollis | reverse complement strand
AAAAAATATAATTGGTTAAACACTAAATTTGTCACTAAAGTGTTCTGTAAAATATCAAGGCTTTCTGATTTAAATTATTTGCAGAAGTTTGTTGGGTTTTTTGTTTTTTCTTCCTGGGGAAAGGGAGGGATACCAAATGCTAGTAGGAAAATTATCAGGAAAAAAAAAAAAAGATGCACAACTAATTTATCTTTATAACTTTAACAAAGTTCCTGGCCGTGCTTATTTGAAGCATATGGCAGAATTTCTGTCGATTTTTCCAGAAGCAGAGCCAGCCTTTGGAGCAGCAGGAGCAGGGACACAGTCTGTGAGAGTTGTTGAGGATACCATTTAGTTCACTGGTCTTTGTACTTGGCCTTAAAATTGGGTGCCCTAGAACTCCTATTTATATCATCAGATGTCCCAGAACGCTTACTCATGTCAACAGGCCCTTTGATGTCAACTGGTCTCCTTACAAGATCGGTAAAACTACTTGCATGAGTAAAGTTGTGCCAGGGTGAATCACAGGTTCCTTCTGCTGTGGGCACTATCGAGGGAGAGAAAGGATTCTGAGTGAATGGCACCACAGCCAACACTGTTTAATCCAATTATTTGAATGAGGCTGTTTGCCTCATGGTGGATCTCTGAACTCAGTGGTAAGGGAAACAGGTCAGATGGCTCACATTGATAAAATTCTCAACAGTGATTAGTTAGAGAGTATTGGAGACCTTAAATCCCCGAACCTTCCCCTAGATGACAATGGCAAAACTCCCATTGACTGCTAGCAAAGTAGGTTTAGAAAAACCTATCGTTTTTCTGGCTAAAGAAGAAAGACCCTTTAAAAAATAATTCTGATCCTGAATTTGATAGCAGATTTAATGTGATAAATAGGGACTGGCCTGAAAAACATGAAACTAGCCTGAGACAACTTCCAAGTGAGGAAAGAAAATAGGATTTTAGATATTGTGAGCATGTTTCATGATAGCTACACCAAAAACAGAAGAAAGTTTTCAAATCAAGAAGTAACTGTTCCAAGCCCTACTTTTTAACTTGCAGTGTGTGTATACTGGTCACAGATTTTAAAGATTTCTCCCTGCAATCCCTAGAATCAGTTATGGGGTTTTGATTTGTGGCCAGAGTTATTTAAAGTAGGGGGAAATGAAAAACTGTATGATAAAGTAAAATAAGAAATTTGGATGTTAATCAAGACTGAATGATTCCAGCAAAATAGCCCATCCCTGATAATTTGATTTAATTAAATCTGCATGTACTTAAATATGTTACCATATTTAAGAAGTTGTTCTAGGGCATGCAGTCTTAAAAATTACTTCTCCTTTCAGGTATGACTGTACCAAAAAAAAAGAAAGGCTCTTAACTACTAACACATTCCTTTCCATATAACCTACTTACTGTTTATATTGAAAATACATTTTCAGTATATACTTAATCACAGAAATGTATTTGTTTAGTATCTCCGTAATCTTATTGCTTGAGAGCTGACCACATTTGGTTGTCTTTTCACATCTCCATGTCAGATGCTCACTGGTTACAAAGCCTAAGAAACAAGCATAAGTGCATGCTAAGATGTTTCTTTGGGAGTGCTGAATGTATTTGTATCCTTTAGATTTAGCAAAAGGAAATGCTTACAGATGCTTGTAATTATTATGCACTCATATGGTCTAGTGCCCAAAAGTGTAGTATTGAATGAAATGGGAGTTTTGTCATTGACTTCAATAGAAACAGTCTCCTACCAAATCACTGCAAAGTAGGGTTCCATTATATATACCTCCTTTTTTTTTCTATTTAGTTGAGAATTAAGCTGTCAAGTTCATTTAACAGTGACACCACAAGTCCATGTAGAGGCTAGCAGCAATATCTCTTAGGTAGAGAACTTCAGGCATCTGTAAAGTTTATGTGCAAAATTGAAAATTGATGGACTATAGTTACTCATGTGGAATTGTGCCTTACTCTGTAAGCAATGCCATTGATTTTCAGAGGGTCTCCTTTCCTAGAAAGTTAGCAGTCAGCATCAATAAATTGAGAAAAATCTATTTCTGAAGTATAGGTAGATACAATGGAAATTATTAAGTTCTTTAAGTTAAACCTCATGTCAATAGTGTACATCAGTATAAGAACCAGATGCTAATCCCTTTCCTTACACTGAAAAAAGCTTTACTCCCCCATATGCTCTCACTGCATTACATGTGGAGTAAAACGTTTTCAGCATGAGTAAATAAAATCATAATTTGATCTTCTGTGAGCAACTAGAAGCAAAGTTTTCATGGGCCGAAACAAGCAGCACTTCTGGGTTTTATAGCTATTTATTTTTTGAGATATAATGAATCTGTTAAATCTCAATGGGTTTCTTTGTATTTAAATACTTTCAAAAACAACACATTGACAATGGGTTGAAGATACATATATATACATATATATAATCTATATGTATGTATATATGTCTTCATAATAATATGTATATATAAAATAGAATACAATTTAATATTCCATAACATATTATATATTATGTTATATTAAATTGAATTATATTACATATATACATATTATATATATGTCTACAGTATATATATATACACACACACAACTATATATATGTATATACATATATATAAATTATGAAAGCCAAGATATTATGAAGCCTATTTTGTTTTTATCATTTTGTGTTTTGTTGTTGATATTATTATTATTGTTATTATTATTATTTTGCATACTACATGCAGTGCTTTAACCAATGTCTGTTTGGCTAATGTAATTAAAGTTGTTAATTTATATGAGTACATTTCAACTATGTCAATGGTTTCTTAATATTTATTGTGTAGAAGGACTGGTATTTTTTTTATTTACATTATGTTTAAAGAGGTAACAGTTTGATATGTTCTCATTTGTTTATATTAGAAGTTATTTATTTTCACGGCATTCCGTCTGGTATTTTGATATTTGGAAGGCATGCTACCTATACTTTGTACAGTTAGTGGGCAGTATTCAGCAGCTCCCAGTAGATTTTTAGGCCCTATATGAAGTAAAATACTTATTTGGGCTTTTTATTTTAGATTTTTCCTATTGGTTTGCCAGGACCACTCAGTGCACTTATTGCCAGACACTCTGCCTGCGTGACCAATTTATTCCTACTGTATTTACCCAGGACAGAGGACCAAAACCACCTCTGGTGTAAGTCCAGTGACTTCAGTGAAGTTATACCAGAGATGTATTTGGCTCACAGAGAAAATGCTTGCGCAAATCAATGCAAAGAAAAGGCAGAAAGAAAGAGTCTTTGCATTTGGAATGGGATTTCAACATGTTAAAAATGTTTGGATCAGCTGTTACTTTATTTTACTTTGTTCTTTTTGTTATTTTGCTCTTTCTTATACAACAGCAGCAACAACACAAATGAAATAAATAAAGGGAGTTTCACCAAGCCTTGTGTAATCATTCCTTAATATGTATTCCTTGCTGGGAAATTCATGGGAACTTGGGAAATAATGCCTCTTTGGACTGAACAGTATTATACCTTTCTCTTCAGCATGAATATGTTAAATGGACATTTGAATTCGTGGCCCAACAAGGAATGGAATTTTAGGTTGTTCACTTCTCCTTGTGAAATACATGGAGTACAAAAGCTAAAGCCAACTGCAACTTCCCTTTGCCTGCAGACTGTTAGGTCTTCAGCTACTATCACCATAATTCCCTTGAAATAATCCAGAACTAGATGCTTACATAGATAAAAGAGGAATTTTCATTACTGAGAAAAAAATAAAAATAAAAAATTGGAAAGCTGTCAGTTCACATGGGTTAGTTTATAAATTGATAGGTAGTCAGATGAAATTATCAGAGGCCTGATTACAAGCATCTGATTACTGCTCTGAGTGAGAAATTATCTGAGTACCCTCATATTTGAAAGCAGGGTGAATTTATGAAGGGTTTTCACCAGTCATTGCATTCCTATGGTTATAAATGGGCTCCTGCTACATTCCAGTGGGGTGACAATTCTGAAGTTGATCTGATCTTTAAGCAGATTTTTTGCATGGTGCTCAAGCATAGGCAATCACAGCTATCAACAGGCCTTTAAATAATTAGGCACTGAAAGCCGTTCTACAAAGCCTGGAGAACTGAATTGGTTTCCTCTTACTGAAAATATATTTTTAAAAAAAGCAATACAATCAGTGCTAGAGAAAGCATTTTTTTTCAGAGACTACTAAGACATGTTTGAATATATGTTTTCTTCCCTTCATTATGATCACTATTATACAATTGGACTCAGTGATCTTAAAGGTCTTTCCAGCCTAGATGATTCTATGATTATTATTGCCAGCAAAGACAAATTCAACTGGATTTGGAAGTTGCTCTAAGAGAATAAAACCATAAGAGTTACTTGATTCCAACTGCTGGTGTATTAACTGGGACCAACTGAAGCTTACACTTCAGGTGTAAAACAGAGAGCTATTGTTTCTCTTTCATGACACAGAGTGCAGTACTAGGTAGTGCAATCCAGATGTTTTCCATTTTCTCCAGCCATTTTATTTCCTTTTTACTTTAAGAATGCTGTTGAGAACTGTTGCTATTGTACAAGCTTGTTGAAATGCTCCATCTGAAAAGAACAGTGGAGAACTAAGAACTGCCTTTTCCATAAGTAGAATATGCTAATACTGAAAAAACCTATCCTAAACAAATGAGACCAAGTTAATAATATACAAAGGCAGATAACACCAAATTATTCTGGTAAACAGATACATGGATAGTTTCTGCTCAGTGTGGATTTCTTACCTTAGAGGAGCATCTTCACACTGCTGCTTGGGCTATTGAGTCACTGGGTTAGTTTCAGTGCACATCCCATGCTTGTCAGTGGGCTAACAGAGTCAAAGTTTTGGTAGTTCATGGCTAGCTAGATATGGCTGCCCTCAGTGATTAATTTCTTACTTAAGTTTGTCTGCCTCCTGGAAATACAAACACAGACTGATTTGAAGTACTGCGTAGGGGTCAGGTTGACTGTCCTCCCTTTTACTGATGATAGAAGTATAGCACAGAGATTAAATCCGTGGCTTGCAAATACCTGATGCCCAACTTCTATGACCTCTGGGTGCTTCATAGTTTCAAAAGAGCTGTCTCACACAACGGCACCATATGATCTTATCTCTCCTGTCTACTATTGTTTCTTATCAGCCTTGCTAAAATTGCATTCACAGGGAAAATAGTGCAGAAAGTCACTGTCTGCTAGAGAATCCCAAATACTCTCTGCAGGACAGAGTTAAGTGAACAATGAGGTTTCCTTTTTCCCTCCAACAGCCAGCAATTCTGAGCACCACAAGTGAAAGAGTTGGGAGAAAGCTCCATATGACTAGACAGTATCTATGTATCTTCGTCTTATGAGGACTGTGAGAGTGAATGGGTTTATTTTGTCTTTTAACAGTGGACACAGGACAAATTCAATCCCTTCTTGTGAGACCTACAGTACAGTGTTCAACTCCTAGGGCTTCAGCACAAGAAAGGCAAGGACCTGCCAGAGTAAGTCCAGTGGACGGCCACAAAGATGATCACAGAGATGGAGCACCTTTCCTACAAAGACAGGCTGAGAGAGCTGAAGTTTTTCAACCTGGAGAAAAGAAAGCTCCTGCAAGACCTTAGAGCAGCCTTCCAGTACATAAAGGGGGCTACAAGAGAGCTGGAAAGGACTTTTTAGAAGAGCCTGTAGTGACAAGACAAGGGGGAATGGCTTCAAATTAAACAGGGTAGATTTAGATCAGATGACAGAAATAAATGCTTCACTGTAAGGGTGGTGAGACACCAGTACAGGATTCCCAGAAAAGCTGTGGATGCTCCATCCCTGGAAGTGTTCAAGGCAAGGTTGGATGAGGCTCTGAGCAACCTGGTCTACTGCAAGGTGTTCCTGCTCATGGCAGGGAACTAGATGATCTTAAAGGTCCCTTCAAACCCAGGCCATTCTACAATTCTATAAATTATTTAATATACCTGACTTATACAGTTTCTATTACATGACAAAATTATTGTTTCTGAGAAGACAGAAACTTATATCAACAGAGTTATGGCTTCCAGAATGTCATATAACAGCAGTCAAAACCAACATAGCAGCTTTATTCAAACAAAAGCATTCAGAGGAAAGTTGGCAAGAGATACTAGTAGAGATGCCTAGAGGGGCTCTTGAGCAGGCTGCTCCTCCACAACTTAGACACACAGAAGAATGCCCTTATGGCTGAATTAGGATGCAGCTGGCTTGACCTTAATGAAGGCAGATGAGTGTTACAGACCTGGGTGGCTTAACTGAAAGCAAAATGAAGTCCTATTTTCCAAGAAAGATCACTGAGTATAAAAGAGCAGATAGTAAGGTGGTAGAAAACACGTGCACTTTACTGACCTATACATGAGAGGGATCAGAGTTGAATACTTTTGGAAAATGTGAAGATAACTGAAATCAGGCTAGAGGTAAAAAAAAAAAAAAATCCTGTTATAGAATGCAATTATGCAAGTTCACAGGGTCTTTCTACTGAAGGAGCCCATTCAAAAGTCTAAATCTTAGTTCTCAGCTGAGCTGTGTGTCTTATTCACTGACACAGGGTCATGTCAGCCTCAGAAATGACACAATTCAGGAAGAAGACACAGCACCACTTTCAGACATCAGACACTCATCGCTTTTCCCACCAGAAGAGTATACAGAGGCCAGAAATACCTGAGTCTGGACAGACAGATTTGTTAACAAGTGACATATCACACTATTTCCTTTTTTTTTTTTTTTTAATTTCTAGCAGATGACACAACCCTCAGAAGCAATTCAGGCCCTTCTCAGCAATGGCAAACTACCTTAGTGTGAATCAGGTTCAAATTTGGCATGCTTTCAGATACATACCTTTTCATGCAAATCCTACTCCTTTCTCATGCTTTCAGTGGGCAGCCTGGTCATTTGTACACAGCTGTTGTGGCAAAATTGTCTCCAGGTTTAGGCTTCAGGCTTTGCTCCTCCATTCCTATTTCTATAGCCTAAGAAAGTAACCACAGGCATAGGAGCTTTATGCTACCCCCACATGTCTGGACAGAAAGAAGAGAGATCAGATAAATAAATTAATTATGTCAATAAATAAGAGACATTCTCTACGAATAGAAACTCCAACTCCAAACAGGAGCAACCCAGTACCAGACCTGCCCTGCCAGTGACCCAGGGAGAGGGTCTGTAGCATCCAAGGAAAAGTAGAGGGACTGCAGAGAGAGAAAATGCAGCAACAGGGGAGTGTTTTCAACTACTCCCATGCAGTAACAATCACATCAGGTCATGATGCAGAGATTGATTTTTTTGCTGCCACAAACGGCTTCTTCAGGGAGAATCTAGACAAGAAGAAAAGCAAAACCCAACTCAATAATCATTATCATAATATTGTTCTGAAATAGGAAAAAGATTAGTTGTACTTGTCCATCTTTCCACCTTCCTCTGCTACAGCAGAAAAACAAACCTCAAAATCTTATGAAGACTTCAAGAGGCTAAAAGGGATGGTTGAATATTTCAAAGCAGCTTCCAGACTATTTAGGGATACTGCAGTGGAATCACAGTACTGAAAAACAGCCCAAAATTCAGTATGATGGGGCAGTAGAAAAAGTATTTGAGGAAAAACTGAAAAGAACAGAAATGTCAGTAAATAATTCTAAAAACATATTAGAAAACATAAAATTGGAAAAGAATGAGAACAGCCTGCAAAATCCATAGTATCTAAGAATGAGCTAAAAGATCAAATAGGATAAACGACAATAAGGGTCAATGTGTGCTACATGGAAAACCTGTTTCATTTCTGTAAAGGAATCAACAAGTTCATGGAAACACCTCCACACACTGATACAGTCAGCTTGGATTTTCCAGGAGGAATTTACAAAGATACCCCACTAACTCTTCCTAAAGAAACCAACCCACCATGGAATAAAGAGGACAGCACACAAGTAATAGTTTTAATTAAAAGAGATGAAAGAAAAGGGGAAATGTCATTAGTGTCTGGCTCTGCATTACGGACTGCACTGTGAGCATGAAAATCTGAAAAACAGACTGAAAAAAAGGCTGGTGTCATGGAGTTGTTGAATAACTTGGCAAAATAATGAAAGAGCAGCTGAATATCAGAAATCATAGAATTATGGAATGGTTCATGTTGGAAGGGACCTTAAAAATCATCTAGTTCCTATCCCCCTGCCATAGGCAAGAACGCCATTCACTAGACCTGGTTACTCAAAGCCCCATCCAACCTGGCCTTGAACACTTGCATAGAACTGTGCTGCATGCATAGAAATGAACTGTCCCTCAGGAAAAAGAGTTGAGCATTATAACTGCTCAACTGTGAACTAAATGTGCATCACCAGTAAGAAAAGCAAGCTGAACATTTTATTCGACTGTTGGTACAGCTGGAAAATGGAGACATGGTTTTGGGTATTGAAAGAGAATGGCAGACTTTAGGGTAAAACAGAAATTCTCATTTGGTAGGTGTCGGAGACTGAAAAGAATAATTTCTCTCTAGACACCTTGAGATTCTTGGTGTGTGTGGTAGGGGGTGGATCAGGCTTTGCTCTGATGAGGTAGTGCCCTGTCCCCCATACCCCCTGGCCCCACAGTGTCTGTCAATCATGCACACTGGAGGCAGCCCCAGTTTTGCCTAACCCAGTCCCTGAGTGCTGAGAGACCATAAATGCCACCTGGGAAGAAGGCCCAGGATGCATCAAGGCTATAAGAAGCCAGACCATGAGGCAAGCTTGCTGTTTCTTAAGCTTACCTTCATCTTGGAGTTTTCTATCCATTATATCACTGGAACCCAAGAGTTGGTGGCTATATGTCTGTCTTTCTATGTCTTTCCTGTCTTTCTTGTTTTTTCCCTTTCTTTTTATTTAACTCTTTTTTCACAGAATGTATCATCAAATGGCTTTAAATGTTTTTATGTTGAATGGGCTAAGTCTATGTTGTGATGTGTTTTATGTTGTACTAAATCATTTGCCAAAATTCCTTGATTTTCCACAGTTTGCCAGTAAACTTTGTGTGATTTTTACCTCTTGAGAATATCTGGTCAGTATTTCTCCCTTGCATTTACCCAGAGCAAAAGAACCTAGGTTTAACCCCTGGATTTAAGTGACTGGCGTGTAAAAATAGGTCAAGACAGCAATTAGCCCTCTCTTTTGCTCTCTCTGAGTCCAACTTACTCAAACATGCAATTTTTTTTGAGGGACAGAGAGAGGGAAGAAAAATAAGACATAAATTTTAGGTCATCATGTTTCTGACTTGAAAAGCTAATTGCTGATTCACAGTTAGGTATGTCACTTTTACCTCAGTAAAATACCATATTTTCTCTGGTAGAATAACATGGTGGATCAGGTTATGAGAAAAAACATTGATCCCATGTGCACAGAGAGAATTCACTCTATATAACAAGACAAGAATACATTTATGCTGCAGCAAACCAGACAGTTTGGTTATCCTTCTGATGCAACCAACTACTTGGTGGTTTTGGGTTGTGGGGGTTTTTTTTGGTTTTTTGTCTTGTTTTGTTTTGTTTGGTTGGTTTTTGTTTTGGTTTTTGTTTGAGTTTCTTGGTTTGGTTTGGTTTGGTTTGGTTTTGTTGGTTGTTGCTATGTTTGTTGTTGTTTTTGGTTAGTTGTGTTTCAGTTTTGCTTTTGTTTTTAAATATATATTTTTAATATCCCTTCCTGTTAAAGCACAAAACTGTATTATCCTCATTTTTGAGCAGCTACAGCCTGTGATTGCTGTCTCGGAGCTTTCTTCAAAGGCCAGTCATACTTCCTCCAAGCTCAAGTCCTCCTAGCTGTTCCAAGGAATCCCTGTGGAAACAGACCCATGGGTATATGGGCCTATGAATGGCCAGGTCTGCCTTGCTGCATTCATGTAACACCAGCAGAGATCATGATGTTTACGTTCTTATTCCAGGCCTACGCTTTCTAAGAAGAAAAGGGGGGAAGAAAGGCGAACTAAAATAAAGATGAGGCTAAAACCAAAACTAGTCTTCACAGCATTTTCACATAAACAAAATTGTTTGACAAGATTCTTTTTTTAATAAGAAAAAGAAGGGAACAAGGACTGAAAAGAAGTGGTTGCAACTTCAAAGACAGGAACACACCAGTGGGTAATAAATATTTATAAAGTAAGACATGCATCAGCCTGCCACATAGACTTTCTACAAAATGATATATGGATGATAAAGTGTGATAAAGAAATGCAGAGTAAAGTAACATAGACCCTAAATTTAGACATGTGTAGATTTTTCCAAATGTTGCATTTTCAAGTATATTTTAAAAAAGGCAAGGAGTGAGGGGAAAGATGGTGGTTTTGTTTTGTTTTGGGTTTTTTTCCAAACTAAACACAACTATTTCATGTCTTCATTTTTTTCTTTGTTTCTTCCATTTTTTAAAATTTCCCTCAACTTCCAGCCTTTGTTCCTTTGTGTTATAACACGCTGTTATTCTCAACATGACAAAAGTTGTACTTTTAATGCTAAATTGATTGATACATTTTATAAAAGAAAACGAAAGACAGACCTTTGACTGCAAGGGGATGTGGAAGTTTGCTTGGTGCCATAATGTGCTACATCCATAATTTTCAGTTAATCCCTTTCTCTGCCAACTCCTGTCTGTACACCCTTAGCACCACATTCCCTGACAAAGCAGCTGAACACACCACCACTTCTGCCAAACTGAAAGGTACTGTTTTCATTTTCTTAGACTCTTCTCTGAGATCAAATTAAGACTTTCCTGATACATTTAGCAGAATGGTGGCCAGATCTGTGTGCTAGAAGTTCTATGTGTCAAACCTGGCACCCAAAAAACAACCTTGAATAGATCTTTACTTGTTTCTGATAGAAAAAGGATGT
Source organism: Ploceus nigricollis (assembly GCA_013399945.1). NCBI lineage: Eukaryota > Metazoa > Chordata > Aves > Passeriformes > Ploceidae > Ploceus > Ploceus nigricollis. Next base: position 55,924 of record VXBC01001439.1, on the reverse strand, counting down.
TTTACTGTTTTTAATAATTGTGATTCCTGTCATTCAAACATGAAGTCTGAGCTGCTTTTTTTTCTGAAGTGTATGTTTGCCTTGCATAATATGATCCTTTAGACCTGTAACATGCTTATGCAATGCAAAAGGTCTGGCAGTAGTACCAGGGGCATGATTTGAAGAAGACAGGGTGGTGCAAGCAAACAGAGGCTTTAAAATGTAAAATGGCCTTCAGTGGTTGCAGAATATGAAGATGGTGTGTCAATAACTCGAATCATAACACCCTCTGCATTCTGGGATAAGTATTAGGAAAGTATTAGGAAAGACAACTTTTTAACTTTTAAAATGAGTACTTCTGCAACAGAAACAGCTGTCAGACAAATATAGAACCCTGAAATGTCATTTTTATGGTCTTTTTTTTTTCAAAGTAATACTACAATTTAAAGTTCAGCAGAACAAAATTACAGTTTTAAAGAGAAAAAGAACAGATTTGATTTTAAAGACTAGGTATAGGAGAAGTGAGTCAGACCGGATCTTAGCGACACCAGAAGAGATTTGGAGTTACCGCATTCTGATTACTTCTGATGCAGTCCAGTATGACTGCAATCGAGATCCAACAAACTCTGGAATAAACAAGGGCAGAAATATCCTTCATTATGGAATACTTGAACACAGTCAAAGAAAAGAAAAATATATGAAAAAGGTACATAAATTAAAAAGTTACATAAAGCAAAAAGGTACATAAGCACAACACACAGCTCCTTGAAAAGCTGATGTCTGACCCAAGCTCAGGTACTTTCAGCCAATGTGAAGAAAGTCACAGCAACACAGTTCTATCTGTTGAATAAATTCCCTAATTTGGAATTACTGCAAGGATGTTCAGGGTGTTTTTGAAGAAAACTCTGGGATGGAAGAAGAATGCAAAGCTACTTATAATGCTGATCCTGGCAGTGCTAGTATGTACTTTATCGAGCAAGAGAGTGAATAGGCAGGAAGTCAGAGAAGTATTCTAAGATACAGTAAGCAGAACAAGATAGATTTTTGAAGTTCTGATCTGGAAGTTAAGCTGCATATAAACTTATTTATTTGTTTAGATATGACCATGACCCTACTCCTTGTCTTGCAAACTAGATGGTTATGGTGCTTTCAGCAGAGGCAGTCTTTAATCTACTAAGGTAGTTGTAGAAAAGTAGAGGATTTATTGCTTTAGTGATTCATGCAAAGGGGGGAAGACATAAAACCAAAGCATAGGTTGCCACTGAAAGATAGAAAACACACTCTCAGGTAGAAATATACTGTTTAGAAACATTTTTCAACAGCATACTTGACCAAGCTGAAATATAATAAATAAATCATAAAAATGATGATTCAGTAAAATAGTTATATAGAATAACAAGTTCACCTAATCATAATCCTTTAAGATTAGAGAGTATTTGGAAAAACTTATTTTGGAATGCTTTTGTGTGATTTGGCATATAAAGGACAAACGGTAGAGCAGACACAAAGCCCTTTGCTTTGATCCATGTGTGTTGCTTATCCATTCCAAAAATGAAAAGCAAAGAAGTAGAGCCCGCTTTAATTTGCCTGCCTTGCTTTAGCTTCCGGTATCACACGCCCTGGTATAATTGGGCAAAAGATCTTTCTGTAGTGGGCAGGAATTGCTTCTTTCTGTTGGAGTTTTAATTAGTGCTACACTTCATGAGAGGATAAGTTCTTGGCTTTCCAATAATCGTATACTGCTTGTACTTTGTATATCTAAATATGTTTTAGTCAGTCCCCATAAAAATACAGATCATCCTTTGTCATCAAATTTTGTAAGAACTGTTCCTTGCAGTAAAGTTAACATTTTTCCTTATTCGAACTTCAAGAAATGTCTAGTCTAATAGGACTAGAATTATGATAGGGGTGCCTGGTATTTGCAGTTCTGCACTCACTATATTCTGCTCATCTCAGCTATATGACTTGTTACTCAATTTTTGACCTAAATTATTATGCAATCTTACTTCATGCTATTTTAAAATTACCTCATTTCACCTTGAATACCACAAAGTAATGACAGCTGAAGTAATTTCTATGGTTTGTACTTAGTTTTTGGAATCTATTCAGCTAACAGGCCATACCAATGTAGGGGTGTTATTATCTGACAAATTGCTGTGTGCTTGGATAAAGTCTTAAGTCTGAATACCTAATTTGGACTTCTGAAACAATCACAATTTTCAAGGGATAAGTAGTGACTGAACAACATAATAAATATAAAAATATTATTTCAGTATTGTCTAACATAGGGATTTATGATTTTTTTTAACCAGAAATGTCAAGGTATTATTTAATCATGTAGGTTGTGAAAATAGTTATGGTCAAGATACACAATTAAGAGGTGTCTCAACCCCAGAGACAGTGGGATGAATCCTGCTGTCCTTGCCAAGTCTTTTTCCTAAGAATTCTTATTGAGCTAGGTAGACCTTTCTCCGTGCCCCTGCTTCACTGGGACAGGATTGTTCCTAAGCTGTTTTGCCACGCTTAGCAGCTACAGGTTTCCTATACATGGTGCTCAGGGCAAAGACAAAGTCAGTCAAGGGTATAGAGGCAGCATGAGTTCCTTGGTATGTTGCTGCAGCAAGCCAGTCAATTCTAGTGATGGCAATGCAGGGCATGCTCCCTTCCTCTGGAATAAATCAGTGCTGAAAAAAAAAAAAAAAGATGATAGCATGGATCGACGATTGGTATTTTGAACCCCAAGTGGCTTGTGCAGGCAGAAGTCAACACCAATGGGCTAACAGAGATTGGGCTCTTCTGAACACACAATAGGGCTTCCTTGGCACTGGACGGAAAGTCTGGGAAGGGGAGAGAAGTCACATATGCAACTGAACCCTTAGAAAACTGGCCATCAGTATGTTAGAGGACAACAAGATTGATGCCCTTGGAGAATGGCTACTTGAGGACCTTGATGTGATTTGAATCACAATTGAAAAGTTTAGTGCGGCAGCAGTGACCTACTAGGTCTCTGTGGAGTTAGGTACAGAAGTGCTCTGTGATTACATAAGCCTCTATAGGGCAATATTAAAGCACTGCTGGCATCTGCAAAACCAGTACCTAGTCCTGGAGCCACACAAACTTTGATGGCTAAATTTCAGTGGCTGTCCAGAAAGCCCATATAGCGGCCAGTGTGAAGTTTCTAGCCACACTGAGTTGCAAAGGGCAACAGCGCAGCAGGGCTTCACAAAATAGACTCCTCCTGGTTGTTTCATTTTGCCATGGATATGATCGAAACTTCAAAGCATAAAACATTCTGTTAGAATAATCTCCATCCTGGTTAATCAGTCGCTAGAAAGTAATTTAGGACATCTAAAGCATAGGAACTAGGAATTCCATAGCCCTTTCCTAAAAGGACCGGAATTTTCTCTGAGACCCCTAGCAAATACACAAAATATGGCCATTTTGCCACAGGTTTCACTTGCTTCAACTTACTCAGTACTTATTGAACCCAGAATATGACAGCAAAGTGTCTGAGAGGTCTCCATCCAAATTATTTATGACATGACTACACACAAAGCTTCTGTCATATTTATTTTTTTAAAAAATGCCAAAGAGAAGCTCCAGTATTTTCCAGCCATACTACCTTTCATTATTATTTTGTAGCTCCACATAAGCAAAGTTCACTGCATCTGGTAAATGTGTGTGGGGGCAGGATGACTCAGTCACTTAAGTATGTAGCATGATTTCCCTATTTCTGCATTACAGCAACACCCCAGTTTGTAACTTGGAGCAAGTCACAGGCTCTCTTTCAGAGGGTATTTCATGTGAGGTTCTCACTGCTTGCTAAGAAAGATTCCATGGCACTTTTCACAAAAGTAGGGCTATTAACCTCTTTGACCCAACCATATTCCAATATGCATTAAGCACCATGGGAGGAAGAACTAGTTTAGTACTGACTGAGAAGGAAGACTTCCACCCACTGAACTAAAAACATCACACTTAGCAGCAGCCTGAGTAGATACGTACATAGACATATGTGTGGTTTTAGTATATACAGTCTAAAAACATACACAGAGTATGTTGAACAGAAACCAAGGATTAATCTGATGTGATAGCTGTAATTCACCGTGTCTTAGATTAATCTGTTACATTGTTTGTCGGAGCACACCTCTGGGTCAGGGGTGGCTCCTTGTGGTGGAAAAGTCTTTCCTCCAACCCGGACTTTCAAAGAAGAACTCAGTAGTCTTCTGTTGTCTGGTCTCAAGGTAGTTTATTGCATGTTATCTAAAAGATTTTCTTCTTGGGCTGCTGCGGTCTGCTCAGCAGCTCAGGCAAAGGCACACAACCCTCTCTGTCTCTCGACTTCTTCTTCTCCCCCCACCCAGGGCTGGTGCTATCTTTTATATGGTACATTGCGTGTTACGTGTTTATAGTTTTCCCCCAATACCTATTGTCTATATTAAATGGTGCTCTTCTACTCTAAACCAATCTGTGAGTGCCAACATCACCAAGAACATGGAGGTGAGGAAGAAGACAGAGGAAAGACAGGACAGGCCCAAATTCCTCCATCTTAAAACTTCTGACCCCCATGTACAAAACTAAAAACCCCCCTGTACAATACTCAAAAATTCTTCCCTCTACTTTGTGACTACTTCTACTACTTCTACTATAATGTCTAAACTTTTGTGGTTTCTTGTTCTTCCTGCAAGGTTGGTAAATCATTCCACGGTTCAAATTCAAAATCACAGCTGTTTCCAGCTGCCTGCCAGGGTCTCAAATGCTTCTGACTTGGACCCAGAACATCCAAAAATGTCTGAGGGACATTTTGGGTTCCGACAATTGTTCAGTGGCAAAACTGACAAGCTGTTACACGATCATGTTTAGTCATATTAGGTGTGTTGCAAACCAAAGACAGAATTTTCTCTGATGAAGTTTCAGCATCCAGGGAGAAATCCCTAATCTATGACTATAGCCTTAAACTGGTTGATTTACACCAGTAGAAAAATGCAACAGAGGAATGAGGCCCACATTATTTCTCTCATCCCACTGTTTCCTCTCTACATTATGGCTGCTAAGAACAACTTTCCTGCTTGATATATTTTTCTTTCTGTCAGCTGCCACCTTAAATTAGCCTTTCTTATGTCATTTGGTAGTAAGGATCTTTGGGTTCATGTCAGGAGATGCATTTAACATACTTCTGATACTCCAGCATAAGCAGCTGTGACATGTGGGCAACTCTGAACATCCACGACCATCACCACCAATTACCCCCTTTATTAATCTGACCTTGCAGTGGATACCCAGGGAGAATTTCACTGTCAGTCTAACATTTCACAGCTTCCTACGTTTCATGAATATATATGTGCTGTGTTTCACATTTCACTTGTTTGCTGCCCTCCCAAACACCAGCTTCTTAATATTAGCTGCTTTGGTACTAAGACATAAATCACTTTTTTATGGCTGCTGCACCATTTTTCTGCTAACAGCTGCCATATTGCATTAGGCTACATTATACACGATGAAGAACGACAGAGGGGTGGAGCATGATGTGTGCAGCCTAACAAATTTATTATGCTGTTCAGCTGATAGGCCTATTCATCTTTCAGCACTGAGAGTACAGTAAGTCCTACTAACCCAAACTAACAGCACTCCAGGAAAATGTTAAGAACGTAGATTATATACAAAACAGTAAACTCTGATACTGTGTATTCAGCTTGGATAATCTACTTCTCGATAATTGAGCCGACATATTTTAGGCATCTGTTACCCTTAGGGTGCTTTTATGGACAGGCATTTATAATTCCATTCCCAAGCATAGCAAAAAACTGTATTGAACAATGAAACTGTTTAGCTTGTGGTTATGTTTATACAGCTCAAACACACTCAGGACTTGTCTACACTGCAGGCTGTGGGGTGACAGAGATACCACATCTCAGCTGAAATAGCTTGTGTCTTCCTACCTCAAAATGAACATTCCCTGGACTCACATTTTGGAAGAACGTAAGTACCAGCCTAGAACAATGCAGAAAGACCCTAGGGTGTCATAACTGCTGCTCCCTCTTGCCTGAGAAGTCAAGGCTCATTCCTGTGTTTTGAAGAGGTCATCTACAGTCTGAAGCATCCCATGTCATGTTTATCATTTCATGCAGCTGGGCTTCTTTGACACCGGCACATATTTTTAAAATGGGCTGTAAAACCTGGCAAACGTGAAAACCTATTTGAAAGCTCTGACCTCAAACCCATCAGGAGTTCTTGCAGCTATTTTTATTGATTTCTGAAAATGAAATTTGCAAGCAGAATTCTTCCAACAGAAGACACAGTCATTTCTATAAGAGAAAAACTAGGTAATTAAAATATGTAAATTTGGAGTTATAGTATAGATTATTTAGGTTATAATAGTACAGACTGTAGAGGATTTCATAGGTGGAACAAGGTTTTAAGAAGCTCTTAAAAGAAATACTGTTCTTCCTTTCCCATGCAAAGCCCCCTGCAGCTTCTGCAGTTATTGGGAGTTCCTTAAATCATAGCATTGAGACTCTGTATTAAGGAATACACAAATTCAAATCTTTACAATTCTAACTTTTCCCTAATTATCTTTACAGCAACTTTCATAGTGTGGGGAATACAGTAAACCATGTGGTAATGTTAATAATGTGCAAATGGCAATTGTAAAGGTTTTAATAGTGACCTCTACAACTAGAAACCTTATTGATCATTTCTCTATGTATAATCACATAATGCTGGCTTAAACACCAAAATCCTAGCCTGGCTTGTACCAAAGTCTATGTAAAACCTGGACTGGACTCCTGAGGAAAAAATCTTGTTTGGATGTTTCTCAAAAAATGTCAAATATTTCCCCCTTTCCCTCAATAAACTGAAATATTAAAAGTTCAACAATGATTCTGAATTATTTTATAGAGGTATGAAGAAGTCTGTTTGAATAAAAAATTCATACAAAGCAATCCATGCTGATTTTAATCTAAAGCATTTGCAAAACAATGATTGGAAAATATTTTGGCAGGTGTGAGCTGAGGATCCACAGTGACATAGAGTCCCCAGGCAGGTGCAAAGGAGATTTCAGTAACCCTAGGGTGTCAGAAGTGCTGCTCTCTCTTGCCTGAGAAGCCAAGCCTCATTCCATATCGGTAACAGGCAGGTCTTGTATTTTCTATCAGGATATCAGCACTATTGCATGATGCCCTCATTTCTAGTGTGTTCTGAGACCTATATACAATAGTCTTTTGCTAGTTCAAATGGATCTGGTTTTTGTTTGGTGGTAGGTTTCTTGTCGTGGGTATTTTTGTGTTGTTTTGTTTTGTTTGGGCTTTTTGGGGAGTTTTTTCTGGTTAATTGGTAGGCTGGTTTGGGGTTTTTTTAAATAGTCTGTAGACTTGGGAAGCTGGTGAGGTCTGTTTGAAAATCCACAGTGCACCAAAGCATAGATTCTGTGCTTTTCATCTCTGTTACCCAGCAGCACAGATTGCCAAGATTTTCTTAAAAATAATGAAATTTTCCATGAGCCACCAATCACTTGCACACAGAGCTGAATAAGCAAGGCTCAATACCATGTTACAACATTTAGGTAATATCTCAAAGGGGCTTTCTTCTGGCACATGGGAGTTATTGTTCCTGAAAATTTAGATTTTTTGCTAAGACTCAAAAGCGCATTGGACACCACTGTGTCTGGTCAGCTTTGGTGGCTGCAGTAAACAGTAAATGAGAGCACATTTTTTTGTTCTCTTCATCTTTAAAATTAAGTTCATGTGAGCTTCACTGTGTACCAGCATACATGCTCAGCAAATATGCAGTTAGAGCTTGCCTCTATATAGAGGAGTTATCACTCACTCCCTCAATGTAACCATATGAGACATTTTGCTTTGAACAGGTTAATCTCTGAACCTTATGAAGTGTTCTGAGTGTTAATGGTCTCTGTTGAGTTCTGTATTGCTTTGAGATAGCCCAGCTTATGCATCTGTTTATTTGAACTCAGATCAGCTAATGTAGTTGTTTATTTTTCCTTAACTAGAGCACTAAAACTCTTATTCTATACAGTTTTATTAACCAATTCCTAAGAAATACATTTTTTTCCCAGTATAAGAACTTGGAAAAAGTTCTTCATTTTCAGTGGGAAGAGTGAGATGATTTTATCCACAGTTGGGTCTTATTGTTTTAAAAGTGGAAGAGAAATTACAAAATCTTGAGACCATTACATATGCGCAAAATTATTTGTTTATTTGATTTTTTTTAACCTAGTGAAATGCATGAATTTATTTAAATTTTGTTTGGATAAAACTTTCCCTTGACACTATAGTCTATATATTTTAATTTGGTTTAGTGCCTGGATGCTTTGTATAAAGCCAAACCCAAAAAGTACATTCTCCAGCTATACTTAAGAAGATTGATAGTTAACCAGTTTTAACCTTTCCAGTTCTATGTGAGAAAGCATCACTGGTCTCAAAAATTGCTCTAATTTCCTTACAAGAAGCAATCTTTACTACAGCAGAATGAAACTTTTTGACCAAAAGAAACATTTTGAAATGTCAAGCAGAATCCTATTGATGTTTTCAAACAGAAACTTTCCAGTTCTCATTTTCCATTAAGGGTTTCTTTTGAAATTTACCTATATTTATCTTTAATCAATGTTAAAAAGCCTACTTGAAATGTCTTCTGACCTGAAATGACATTTCTTTCAAATTTCTGTGTTGCTATTTGGCAGTAAAACTGACAAATTTTAATTCTGGGTAGACCAAAAGAATTTTTTTATTGTTGATTTTTTTGTTTGGCTAGCATAAAAATACAACTAAATAAATCCTTTATACAACTCTAGTCTTCAGATATAACTTGATCAGCAAAATTGTCCTTTTATTTTTACACATGTAAACAACAAGTAATTGTATTTGTTTTCACAGGGTTACTTCATACTTATGCAAGAGAAAAACGAGCAAGATTTCCTGTCAAAATAGAAAAAAAAAAGAGGTTAAAAAAAGGGAAGGAAAAGAAAAACAAACCAGTGAAATAGAGCCGCATCTCTCCTGTGTGTTGCTCGACTCCAGCTGAAACAAAACTGACTTGAGACTCTGCAGAAGCATAGTTTGGAAGCGAGAAAAATAAATTGAATCCTGCAGCAGTAGAGCAACTCCCCCAGACACCGCACTGGGAGAAATCAGGGGAGTTTCAAGGGGCTGTGGGTGGAAAAGAGGATTACGAAGAGCCAGCGGGACTTGGCTGACCTTTGCTAACTTCCTGACCCCCACTTTCCCCCCCTGGGAGCTGGGCTCTGGTCGTGGGAACAACACCTGCCTTCCTCAGCCCCATCTCCACAGGGGCTGCTCTCGCCCCACGGGCGCCTGGGGCCAGGAGCGACCACAGCAAGGGGAAAGCCTCCTGTGCTTCATCAGCCCTGTTTTGGGGCCACAGGGAGGAGGTAGCAGTGTCATGAAAAACTTCTGAAGGATGGTGAGCAATGACGCTCATTGCTGAAGATTTTTCTACACCCCACTGAGGAAAGCACCCAGCCCCACCTTCTTGGGTAAGATCTCAGCTGATGGGGTCCCATAGACCCAAGCCAGAAAGACAGCTCACAAACAGAAGCCATTTTCAACTTTAACTATGGCCTGTGCTCCAAGGTGTTTTGGGGTGGACAGCAGAAGCTAACCATATGTCTAATTCAGTCTCTATGCCTATACCATCAGTATTTCTGTTACACTCAATGTTTAAAGCATCAGCTACAGAAATAGGCAGGATCTGAACAACATACACAAATGAGTATTGAATACACTTTCTGTATCACACTGTATCTCTCATCATAGTGCAGAGGACTACAGTAAGTTACACACATATTTCAATACATGTGTTCTATGGACTAAAAATGTATCTACACTTGGGGCAACACCTGCACTTCTGTCGATTTCTATGCAGACAGATTTTCATCTACAGTGTTACTTGAGCACTCTTGAGCATGTGTGTGAGTCTGCACACATTTATCTAATGTGAACATTGGTTATCCTTAAATTCCTGTTCAGAGGAAGATCATTTACCCTACAGTAGTGATAAATCACATACCACTTAACATGTCAACACAGTGGTCATAAATGACCCAGTATCCATACAAAACACAGGCTAGTGACATCACCACTAGCAAATATTTTGGCCCTGCAAGGTTGATTGCAGGCCCAGGGCAAAAGATGAGGGGATTTCTGTTGAAGCACACTTTTCCTCTTTCTAAGCTGTCATTCCCCTTTTTTTGCCCTTCCAGTTTCTTCCTTTTCTTTCTCCAGCTCCAGCACACCTTTTCCTTCCTCTGAATAATACAACCATTACATATTTTTCTAAGTCTATCATGCTGAATCAAATTAACAAATCCGTCTTGTGACATTACCATAGTGCTTTTTATTATCTCTCTTGTGTAATATTGTTCTCATTTCTATGACTTACACAGAAAGAATAATTGTATTTATTTGTTTGGGGTTTTTTCAACAGGGAAGTACAAGACTGTTTGACATCTCAGACAGTAAAGACTTGTAAATGTCCAGATACAGGAGAATTAAAAATCGTATAGAAGTGTTGTGTTATACATACCCACATATATTTTGTATATGGCAGTATAAGGAGTAAATTCATAAACTCCTCAGCTCTTAGGAGCTATGGGTGCTACAGGTGGAGCAGATAAGGGGAGGAAGCCTGCTCCCGCCTCACTTGTGCTAGTGGCAATCTGGATAAATTAGAAAGGGAGATAACAGACTTCCAATGTGGACATGAAGAAACTCCCCTAACTTTACACAGACCTTTATAATTCACTGTTTTATAACTACGTGCTATAGCTATAGCTCTTTTCTTATAAAATGTAGAATGCAATAACGCAAATAAGACACAGCCTGAAACATAGAGTTATTCAATATTGAATTCCACATGAAGGTACTAGAACTTGAAGTGGAAAATTATTAATGCAGAGAAAAACTGGGCAGGTTGATGTCTGCAGATAAGTACAAGTTTTGAGATAAACAGTGAAGCAACTCATTGTCTGAAAAATCAGCAATGGAAGGGAAAGGTCTGTCTGCACAGTATCAGATCTTGGTGGTTACTGCAATCCCTATTGGGTAAATAAGATGCGGATCTGTCTAGAACTATGCAAGAAGCAGGAGGAGGAGACCTCTATTCTGATTGTGATCTTGCATCTTGAGACGTGTCCATTTCAAGATTCCTTTACTTGATACACTTCTCTTCACACCTGCTGCCCCCTCCTCATCCTTGGAAGGGCAGAAGGTGGCAGAGATAAGCACTTGTTTGTGGTCCTGTGGTCGGGTTGCTGGGCCCCTGCTGCATGAAGGCATAGCTCACATAGGCTGTGGTCATAGGTCTGACCTGGGAATGGTGCTTCCATTGTAGAACAGGAGATCTTGACAAATGTGAGTTGGAGAGTTCCCAAAGTGAGCTGCCCTAGGTGGTAGTTAGGCTAATGCCATAAAAAAGAAAGCTCTTTTTATGAGCCTTTAGTGAGAAATAAAACCAAGTAAGTTGATGAGATTGTTTGCAAGAAGGTAGCTCCAATAAGGTGTCATATCTCAATTTCAATAACAACATGGAAACCTGCTGTTTTATTGCAATGTGTTTTTAGAAACTTTGGGATGCTTCAGGTGGCTACAAGTAATGCTGGAGCTTTAAACAACAAATGCTTGGATGAGCTCAAACATTCCGGGTTTTCCTGTGCTTAATATGTTGCATTGTTATCTTGATATGTAATGTCACAGATGGTAATATTAGTCATGAAAGAACAAAGAAGCCAAGTCCACAGACAAATTAAGGTGGTGGAAAGGCAGAGAGAAAGAAAGAAAAGTGAATGCCTACAGCAAACAAATTTTTTTTTAAAGATTCTTCATACATACTGAACACCTTCTGAAGACCTATGTGTTGGCAAGAGTAGCCGTAGAAGGCTGTAAATCCCCAACCTGGCTTGTATCCACTGCAAAGAGTAAGTAGTGTGGTGAAAAGGAATACTCTTGGAAATGAATAGATGAACTAAATTTAACAATGGGCAGCTGACCCACAAATTCCCATGCAAACCAGTGGTGGCTTTTTGTTTCATTTTTTTCTTTTTTTATTCTTTTATTTTTCTTTTCTCTTAACTACACAGCCCTTTTCCAACAAGAAGATTTAGAATGTTTGCCTGTTGTCTTACTGCATCTTTCAAATGTATTTTTTAACCATTTGTATACAGTCCACATTACCTGTCATGAGGGAAACACTCATAAATCAAATGGAAGTATGAAAAGAAATAATAATGCAGTGATTGAAGGCACAAGTTAGCAGACACGTTATAAAGCCCACAGAACTACATTTACTATGTGGAATTATGGAGGAACTGCTCCAGCTCAGCACACAACACGCTCACTAGGGCTTTTGCTTCCTAAGTTAAATCTTTCTATGAACAGAGGAAGTGAAGCCCATGTTAAATGAGGTAGCAGACCTCTATGAAAGAAACACACCTCCTGAGCAGTTTCTAAAGTTGAATTTGCAATACTATTGAAACAAATTCAAGTGTAGAACTGTACCAGTGATATTGCCCTTTTTATCTCTGAGTCATGTTCAGGAAGTCATGTTCTCTAAATGTTCAGGAAGACATTGAGAAAGGTAAGAATTGGTCCAAAGCACTTTGAACAACTGTGAAATTTTGTGAAAGAGAAGGCAGATATTTCACCTGTAGTAAATGCAAACAGTTTGTCTGGAATTTCATCTTAAAAACAGATTTCCCACTTTGCTTTTACACTTATTTGACTTCACAGAGTTTGGAGTATATATCACAACAATTTACAAGAGTTTGATAGTTGAACTCTAAGAAAGGAAGCACAGAAAAGGGTGGCTCACAGGTGGGAGTAAGGCAATACAAGAAAACAAATCTATTTTTAGGCTGAGATGTAGGGAAAATTTCCAGCACTAATTTTATTGTGGAATAGAGTCCTCAAATGACGGGGTAGGTGCCTATTAGCCTGAGATGGAAAGTTCTGTATATTGGAAGTACACTTCCACTGGAAAGGAAATGCATCATTTAATAGGTCTTTTCCATTTCTATGATACTATAACTTGGTGTTATTCCAATGTGTAAAGTAAAAGGAAAAATACAGTGAACTTCAGCATCCCGTTCATAAAGCACTTTAACCTATCTTGGCATATACAGGCATATATATTGAAACTATTTTGTTTTAAATATTTTACTATTTGGAAGGAGATTTGATCATTCTCCAGAGAATGGAAAAATACAGTGAATGCAGAAATTATGGCAAGTGTTACCTTCTCCCTTTAATGCTATTTATTTTATAATCCAGATTTGACAGTCTTGTTACCCTGCTTGGATTTCCTTGAAAAAGAAACAGCCAAGTAAGTTGCATTGCACATGAAGATTTTGTAATCTTCCTCGCATTCATCACATGTCACTTTCATTCTCTGTATCCAGTGCTTTTACAGCCATAAAGCAGAAAGTCAGATTTTCATTTATTACTTTGTTTTACGCTATACGTAAGGGGTAAGACAGAAACCTACAGTCACTCCTCAGCTACTGCACTAACTCGAAAATACACAGATGTTTGGCCCATTCAAAGCTTTCTATTTAATTGAAAGTCCAGTGTGTGGCAAAACTTTTTCAGACTCAATACTTTCATTAACCTTTAGCAGAGACATACTTTACAGAAATAAACTCAAAGGGTTTACATGGTTACAGTGATTGTTTCTGAGTGATTTTTGGGCAACACAAATGTGGTCTCAGCCTTCCTGAAAAACAAGAATGACGATCAATCTTTGTTCAGCTGCAAATGTATTGCAATCAGGTAACACAACATAAAAGTCCATCCATGGGCTGTTTTTTCAACCTTCTAGATGCATAGGCACAAAATTTGACTGTTCAAGGCATTAACAGCAGAGGATCCCCTGCCTCTCTCTAATTGATGTAATCTGCACAGTTGGGCTAATTCTGATATATTTTCCCAGACCACCAATCTCATTAAATATAATTCAGCAGTAAGATGAAAAAGCATGAAAGACTTCTGCTCCAAGAAAAACTTCAATCCTTGGATATCAATGTTTATTTCTATTTAGGATTATACTTCTTTCCAATGAAAAGTTAGATTTTAGAATCTTATTTTTCAGAAGAACAAAATACTTAAATGTACATGGATAAATATCCTTATTCCCCTTCACATTAGGATGCACAGTTTGTAACAACTGGATTCATACGCACATCTAAAGACGTGGAAGGGTGGAAAAGAGTTTTTATGTATGGATATCCAAGCAATGCAGATTCATGAAAATTTCTCAGGAGAAAAAAAAGAAGAAAAAAATTGAGGACAAGAAATAAAAAGAGAAAAAAAAAAAGAGATGGTTTTGACTATCTTGTGGTGTCTGAAGCATTTATTGTGTTGATGGCCAGCTGACTGCTTAGCACAGGTAGGCGGACCTGGTTCTAGTACCATGGATCCTGAGCCCCATAATGCTGTGAAACACTGTAATTGGATATTTCAGTAAGTTCAAGAAATAGTCCTTCTGTAGTTTAAGAGAGAATACTGTTACAGGTCTGAAGATTGAGTGCCAGAATTAGCAGTACATGGCAGAGTCCTGTTAGAGAAAGGCACATGAAATATAGTTGTCCGCTGTAAGGTTTACTCTAGGTAGTAAAGAAGGTTAATGTTGTCTTTTTGACATTTCAGGATTTGATACATGTGAACAATATCCTAAGGATATCATCTTTAATGTTCCAAATTGTAGATAATTTCCTTTTTTTGAAAGAAATTTGAGCCTTCTGTTTAGGCATTTGTGCTTGTTTGTGAAGAATTCATCCCACTGGTTAGACAATATTAGTTAAACAATGGCCTTAAAAGTATACATAAAATAAAAGAAAACAAAAACATCAAACTCCACAACACCTTCTGCTTCTTTANTTTTTCTTCCTATTGGGATCTACAGAGAAATATTACTTCATTTACTTATTGTTTTGAGTCTACCTGGTCCCAGAGGGAATATTGGTCCTTTTCTCTTCTTTGGAACTTCTAAGATTAAAGATCTGTTTTGTTTATCTGACATGACAGTCATAACCCCAGAGACAGCATGGCATAAACAGCATCACCTCTCAATTTCTTTGCTATTTCAGCATCACCTTGAAGAACAATGGAAAACATGGGACCGTGAACACACATAGACCAAGGAACCTTCTGAACTTTATATCATTTATCAACTCACCCATGAGATCACAAGATACAGACAGATTGCACGATTTTTCTTGTTGACTATTCTGACAGCCAAAGAGGTCAGTTGCCAGCCCACAAAGCTATTGCAAGAAAGGTACCTCTGCATGCAATTCTTCTGTATATGTCTTAATATTTTTCTTTTCTCTCAGCAGACAGTACACACAGGGATAGGACATATTCTCCACCAGAAGCAGGACAGTTTCTCTTGAAGATAAAGATGATTGTTCTTGTCTGACTTGGGTGGGAACAATGCCAGACACTTTGAGCACCATGATGGCACACTTGATGTCTATGGAAGGGGCAGTGCCCAAAGATCTTAATAAATTGTGTCCTGAGCAGTCATTGCCTTATGACTTCCCACTCCTTTTTGATATCAAAAAGAGTCTGCCAAAAAAGCTCCCTTTTGCCCATTTTTCTTCCTAGTGTCTGGATTTTTGTCCTTCTTCACATCACAGACAGATGCAGTGGACACAGAAAGAGGGAGATAAGCTATTCCAAGTAGATAAGGCAGCATTTTTGGACCAATACTGTGAGCATGAGACCATAGCAGTCTGCAGTTAATGCCTTGGGAAGAACATACAGCAGGTACTAGGCATATAAAATACATTAATTGCATCCTTTAGGTGCATCAGGAAAACACCGCTGTTCTTCCCCATAGAGAACAAGGAACTACAGACTTATAAGCTGTGTTGGAAAAAGTTCAAGCCTTTGGCTGTTTGATTATTTTTAATCAACATCCTAAGAAGCTAGAATATTAGTCTTTTCTCCAGCATGGACAGCTGGGATTTCTCTCACTAAGAGAAGGAATTGCTTTGATAGCATTGCAATGCTATCTGTCTAGAGGAATCATCAGATTTGAGGTTTTGTTGTTTCAATATTGATCACTCCTGCTCTAGTCCACAAAGGTGCTAAACAAAACATTGTTGATTGCATCATTAGATTCTTCATCCTCTTTTCTCTCTGCACTCTATTCTCTCACTAAATTGAACAAGAGAAGAAAATTAAGCTAAGAAAATGCTCTAGAAAAATATTCAGGATAGATTTTTGACAAAGAAACCATACTGCATGCTCCACATTGCTGATTATTAACCAATGGGCCTAACTTGGATTTAAGCAGAAGAACGGACTAGATGACCCTCTGAAGTCCCTTCCAGCCTACATTAGTCTGCTGTTCCATGTGATACAAAGCCTCTTGTACTTCACAGAAGTATGGTGGGCCTGTATTTCTCTTGGAGATGTCAGTCTGTGAAATGATTCCGCAAGGGGCATGAAAGGTTGCAAGAGGTAGCAGGTCCAAGGCCCTTTGCAACATCTTCTGGCTTTTTCTACCCCCAAGCCCCCTGGATTCCTGGAGAAAAAGATGTGGAGAGATATAGTTAAAGGCACAGCAGTTGATGCAGGCCTTAAAAGATGTCAGAGGTGTCACAAGAACATAGACTTGGATAGCTTTGGTATCTGCATTGTGTGGCAATTCATCCAAGCATTTGGGTACAACCTGCTGCACTTTTGCCCTGTAACATGACCTTTTTCAAGAGAGGGGCTGGCTGACCTGCAGCTGTGGCTTCCACAGCTCTTTATGTCCTGAGGGGAGATAAGGACCAAGGAAAACCCACCTGGTTGAGGCTGTCAGCTGAGGGAACACTGTTGACAGATCAGGGCCAACCTCCATGCTGAGACTCTCAACAGAAGAGGAAGCAAAAGGCACACATGGTTCATGGGCTTTTGGCTTTTCTTGGACTAACTTGATCCCTGAAGTCTGCAGGAAAGCAGAGCTGAGGAGGCAAACTGCTCCAAAAGTAAATGCCGCCTGGGGACTTGGCTGGGAGTTAGACAGACATGTTGCAGAGCCAAAGTGTAAATCTAAAATTCTGAAATAAAGTTTGGAATTTTCCTCAGAAAAGCTTGGCCACCAGGAGGTCTGGCTGTAATGCCAATGCCAGAAGAGGCAGAAAAAACTGGACTGAACTTCAACAAGCAAGATATTCCCTGATTGCCAGTGATCGACAAGCCTGGCTTCAGTCCCACTCCTTGAACACACTACTACTAAAAAATACAGGAGTTCAGTGGGTGGTAAGTCTGCTTTTCACTCAGGAACCCCTTAGGAGTCAGTTAGGAGCAGCACATGGGTCTTAGTAGCAGCAGAGGCTTATATAGTTGAGAAAACAAAGTTGAAAACAAACAGCTGCATAATGTATTGCAGTAAGGCTTTCACAGCAGAGATAGTGGGTCATAAACAAGTCCCCCAGTAACTGGATATTATCCAACAAGGCACAAGGCCTAAAAAGAACTATTTGTTTTTTTACTCTTCATGAGATGAAGTGCACACTGCAGAAAAATCCCGTGCAAATCAACATAGCGTCATGGAAACCACGAGATCATCAATAAAAGTAATAAATGGAAAGGGTTATAATAATATATACTTAGCACTTTACATCTGCAAAGTGCTGACAGGACATTAATCCTCAAAATACCCTTGTGAGGGCAAAAACAGCTTTAACATTTTGAGGTGGGCTTGTGGAATGATTTTTGGTCTCAAATTGATCTGACCTGACTTCTGTTCACTAGGCTCATACTACTCAAAACTAAATTGGAGTATACTATTTTTACACCAGATAACATGATGCTTCATTGTTTCTCCTGCTCTGAATATGAGAAGCAGAGCCCAGTCAGTGTTTTCTAGAATACATGTTAATGCCAGCAGTGTAAAACTGCTTTATAAGCTCAATTCTTCCTCTCAGCTTGGGCCTAGTGTTTACTATCACTGGAGAAGTTTATTACATTCTGTTATTCAGTTAACCTTTTTCTCCATTTAAATAACTATGCAAAACATAGTTGCCAGAAATTCATATACCAAAACATGCAGATTAGCCATTTCCAATGAACTGAGAGAACTGCCTCCAAGACAGCCCAAAAGGAAAACAAGAGAGCATAAGTTGTATTTTATAACTTCAAAGGACTGCTTTTATCTTCCACAGATTATTTGTTCAACTGTAGTTTTGAATTAGCTCTGCCTCTCCTTAAGCTCAGGTCAGGGACAGGGGATGGGGAGTGCAGTGAGTTGTTCAGTTTGTTGCACATTTTTCCTCCAATTTCCAGTTGTTTTCATTGGGGCATTGATAACTCTACTGTCTCTATTACTGTTCATGATCTCAGTAAGTCAAAATGTCATAAATGCTGTATACTTCTGTGTAGCTGTGCAAGATGGGTTTCATTAAAATCATATTAAATGAAATAGATGGCTATAAATAAAGGATCTGTGTCAAAAGCAAAAAAGCTGGGAAAAAGAAATGATGAAAGGAAAAAAAGTCCAAACTTAAGTCTTCAAGAGAAATTATAGAAATGATTGATCAAAACCAAAACTAGGAGAGGTGAGTTGGTAGCTGCAAAAAGATGAAAGAGGACAAAAGAGTAGAGATTTAGAGATTACACAGACAATGTACTTCCTAAATATATGGAATAATCAGCAGTCCAGTGCATATGATATTCGGCCCAGCTTTATTATACTTTATGTTCTGCACATGCAACCTCAAAACTGAATGAGGAACTACTTGAGAAGCAGGTTTTTTACAAATATTGTGCATACAAATATGCACTGTTCAAAACTCTACTGTGTAAAATAACAGAGCACCAATGCTCACAATCAGTAATAGGTAATGAAAAAGATTTTTAGAAAACCAATATTCATGGCAGCACCACATGAGATTTCCTGATAAAGGAAATACTTGCTACTGAAACTCTTTTTCAGCATTTATTGGAATGTTCTTCTGGGAAAATAAGTCTGAACTAAGCAATGCTTTTCTTTAGAATCATAGACATACTTTGCATAAAACTGACATTGACAAACCATGAGAAGGATGCATAAACCATATATTGGTAGCAGGAATTGTGGAATGAATATGTGCTGTTGAACTGTGGCACAGTGGATTGTGGAGGCTTATGGGAGGTGCATGCATGGGCACCTAGGAGAGGGATGGAGGTTGTAGTTAAGTTCTGTCAGATCTTGCTAAACTGGAGATTCCTAAAAGATCTGTAACATTCTGCAGAAGATTTTTAGCAGACATCTGGGTTGGGTCCCTCTATACTGCTTGACTAAAGAGATAAAATCAGAGCTGAGAATTTACTATAAAATACACAAAATCTTTTGAAGTCCTCAAAATGACTGAATCACCTCTTAATTAGTAGTGATAGTGAGAGGTTAAAGGTATTTGAAATGACCAACCACTTCTCATCAGGTATTGGGAAATCACCTCAGTGAGCACAATCCAGCAAGCTAAATGTCCTGACAGTGACCCAAAATTTCCTTTCTATCATCAATTAGATGAAAAGCAATTACAATTCTGTCTTTACACTGTAGTAAAAGATTTCACTGACCCAAGCAGATCTCAGATAATAACTACAGCTCTAATTTCTCCAAACTATGAGTTCAGAAGTTTAAGCTGATACAGACAGTGTGTTTTGCCATTGTAAGCTCTCTTTTCTGCTTATTTTTATATTTTATGCTATGCTTATTACAGTGGTATTCCTCCTAGGCTACTCTTCCCACAAAACACTCTTGCCAAACTCCTAATGACCCATCCTGTGTCTTGATGTAAAAATCCTCATGCAAGACACGATAAACACTAGTGCAATTAGCTGGACCACCTGCCCCATTCCACCTACTTGACTGACGCTACAGGAGACATCGCCACATAAACATAAACAACAACTAACAAATCTGGATCAAGACCCAGATCAATAAGATGCCCTTCCACAAACTTCCAATTATGTTTACTTTTGGCTACTGAGTAAGACAAACTTCCTTCTTTCACCCTATTAGTTTCTCCCAGAAAGTATTTAAAACTAGAATACAGAAAAGCTTCCCTTAAAATTATCCCAGAAAGATGAAATTTAAAAAAAAACACACCAAAACACATAAATTACAGAAAATCATGTGCTCTTCAACCAGACTGACATAGGGGAAATGCAGACATTCCTTTCCAAAAAAGGACTTCTATTTTGTGGCAAAACTGAATATATAACTCATGCTTTCTACTATGCAAACCTTAATCACTATACATTATGCCTATGCATATTTGAGGTTTCATGTTATCCAGGGGATAGAAAAATATAACCAACAAAAAACAGACATTCCTTGCTTCAAGATGGAAGTACCTATTACTGTTTTAAGAGGGAACAATTAAAGATGTCCTTCCTTGAAACTGTTCCCACAAAAAAAAACATTAGCACAGCAACACCAACTTGTTTGCAAAAAAAGTGGAATTGAACAGAAAAATATAGGCACATAAGACAAGTACAGGGTCTCCTACTTACCACTTATGGTAAAAATATGGTTATTACTGCACTTTGTATTCTTACCCAGTTATTGCTGGTAGGTTATTGCTGCTTTAAGGTATATAAATCTGAATCAGGAAAATATTTTAAAGTATGGAGCTTTAAGAATTTGCATAATTTCACTGATTTTAGTGAGAATCTATGACAAGCATTAGGCTTTCCACATAAGAATCCTGCTAACCAGGAGCCATTGTGATTTATTTCTTTAACAAAAGAATGTAAATAATACTCATATTAGGCTGACTACTGTAAAATTCCGTGGCTATTCTATTGTGGGGTAACTAATGCAAACCTACTTACCGTATTTTCAGTACTTTCTAGAGAATCTATGTGTGTAATGCTATTTAGATTTATACAAGAAGTGCTTAAGAGGATTATAATTATATTATTTAACATAGCACTGTAAATACTGAATCCACAGACATGTTATCTTTATGTCTCTGTTACCATGGCACTGAAATCATGGAGCAAATTAAAAAGCTCTTGTGACAAACCTTTAGGAAAAATATATCTCAAGTGCAACATTTACTTTTAACACTGTAGAAAAAGGTATGAGCAGAGTACTTAGCACTGTTGAATCTGAAAATTTTGTTCAGCAACCAAATCCAAGGTTTTTTATCATTAAAAGATAGTGGGAAACAATACTTTCGCACATAAACTTTCTTTCATTTCCTAACCATAGGAGAGAAATACATGAAATGTATACCTGAATTGTCTAATTTTTGCAAAATTTTCTTATATTATTAGTTGCTAAAACACAGTAATTGAAAAATTTGTGTATATGGTGCTACTTTTTGTAGACACAGTATAAACCTCTGGAAGATTAATTCCAAATTCATTCACCAGGAAACTTTCATTGTTGCATCATGATTCCTTGTTTCCACTCAATTAAAGTTGCTCTCTTAATATCAAATTAGGACCATTTCTCTAATAATCACTAGAAGATGACTGCACTCACATTGAGGCCAAGGAAATTGGGCTGCAGAAGGGAGGAAAACTGTGCCCAGTGTTGGATCACATGGTTTTCCCTTTGGACCCAATATCTTGCAAATATAAATGGAAGAAAAGTCTAATTTTCATAAAATCATAGAATGGCAAAATTATTTGAATGATTAGAATTATTTGGGTTGGATGGGACAGTAAAAATCATCTAGTTCCAAACGCTCTGTCATGGGCAGGGATACCTTTCCTTCACCAGGTTGCTCAAAGCCTCATCCAACTTGGCCTTAAACACTTCCAAGATGGGTCATCCACAACTTCTCTGGGCAACCTCTTCCAGTTTCTCACCAACCTCACAGTGAAAAAAAATTCTTCCTTATATACAGACTAAATCTACCCTCTTTACCGTCTTTCAGTTTAAAACAATTGCCCATTGTCCTGTCACTACAGGCCTTGGTAAAAATTTTCTTAAAAGCCCCCTTTAAATAGTGGAAATACCCCAGTAAGGCCTCCCCAGAGCTTTCTCTTCACCAGGCTGAACAACCCCAGCTCTCTCAGCCTGTTCTCTCAGCAGGAGAGGTCCCTTGGATCATCTTCATGGCCTCCTCTGGACTCTCTCTAAAAGAGAGACCCAGATCTTTCTTTTGCTGGGTACCCTAGACTTGGATGCAGCACTCCAGCTGGGGTCTTGGGAGAGCAAAGGTATTTTCCCAAACACCAGCATGCAGACATTGTATCTATGAGTCTGAAACAGACATCATTCACTGTGCAATGACTAGCCAGATCTCAAAAAAAAAAAAAGTACTTTTTTAATCTTAGTTGTTAAGTAGTGTGTGCTCCATTTCCCTTAAGTGAACTGTTTTTTGCATAATTTATGCTAAATGAAGTGTTCTACAATTCATGATGAATTGTTTCATAAAAAGAAGGGATGTGTTCACCCCTCTGACCTGTTCACATCTGATGAGACAACCTGACAACCTTCACCTACTAATATCAACAGTGCTATAGCTTAGCAATATTTGTTTCCAAATGTCTATCCTGAATGCAATCACCAGGCAAGCTGTGCCAAGAGATTTTCCTCCTTTATAAATATGAATGGCTGAAAGGAAAATGTCAACAATAACAAAAAATTCCATGCACTTTCTACAAACTGGGATACTTTTGCAGATGATGTAAATCTTTTGTTCTACAGTGGATTGCAATTATCTAAACAAAAGGATTACAACTGCCAACTGATTTTTTGTAGTAATACTGAAAACTGACAGAAGTTTCAGTAAGAGATTTGCCAGTTGGCACAATAAAGTAGGGAAACCCCTCCAACAGGCCGCACATGATAGAATTCCTCCCTCCCAAAAACACAGAAGCTGCAGCAGTTACTTGGGTCTTTCCACTTTTCTCTTTACATTGAGGCAGCATCCACAGCTTATATTCAGATCCTCAAAACCCTGCTCTTGTTAATAGTGCTACAAATGCAGAACAAATATGCTTGTGTGAGTGGGCATCAAGATGATTACTTGGAAGAGAGGACAAACTGAAAATAGCTTGTTTTCCTGATTCATGTCTCATAACTTAATCTTAAACTCGGCAAAACACCCCTTCCATTCCCCATGTGCATCCTGGCTCCCACTATGATGCAGCATCACAGCCAGCCCTGGGAAACTCACGTGAAATATTTGGAGCTACACCAGCAGAGAAAAGGGTGGCATGGGTCTGCTTAATTTCAGAAAATGGCAGTGGTGGAATAACAGCGTGGTGACAGGACTCATCAGAGGAATTTATTTCCGTGCTATGGAGCTGTGGCCTAATGAATTGGAAAATATTTGCCTATGTTCTCTGGTTATGCTCTAAATTAAACTAACACCTTTTATTAAAAATGTCAATTTTATGAACTGAAATACATGACATGCTATTGCCTCATTGATAATGTAAATTTCCTTGTAGTTCTATGTATAAGAACAACATTTCTTCTTGGCATACATGGGGGCTGTAAGTTCTCCTCATGTCAAACTCTTATGTCCTGAATAGCGTATTAAATGCACTACCTAGACTGTTTCTATGTAACTCAACAAGTATATTGTATAATGCTAGCAGGATTATAGTGCTAAGATGGTATACTAAAATAGAGATTGCATTTTTACCTGTTTACAGTGCCTTAAAAAAAAAAGAGCCTTTTGCCTATTCTTTTAAGTTCCAGCTGATGAGGTAGGGACTTTTTCCAGTTTTCAAGAAGAGCAAGAAGGATGACCTTGGAAATTATAAGGCCTGCTGGTGTCTCTGCAGTCATCAGTAAAATTATGGAGAAGATTATCCTGATAGGGAAAATACTTGAAGGACGATGAAGTCATTGGTCACAGCCAGCATGGCTCCATGAGGGGAAAGTCCTACTTGACAAATTTAATTTCCTTTTATGACAAAGTAACCCACCTACCTGATCAAGGGAAGTCAATTGATGTAATCTTTTTGGATTTCAGTAAAACTTTCAATACTGTCTCTCACAGGATCCTTCTGGACAAAATTTCCAGCCCACAGCTGGATAAACACACCATGGGATGGAGAGAGTGGCTGGCTCACGGGTCGGGCACAAAGGGTTACAGTGAATGGGGTGACATCAGACTGGAGACCTGTTACTAGTGGGGTTTTGCAGGGCTCCATCCTGCAAAGATCAACATCTTCATAAATGACTTGAATGCAGCACTAAGAGACACACTAAACAAGTTTTTCAATTACAGCAAATTGGGAGAAATCATTGAGTCCCTCAAAGGTATGGATGCTCTTCAGAGAGTCCTGGACAAATTAGAGGGCTGGGCAACCACCACCATATGAACAAAGACAAATACCATATTCTGCACCTGGGATGGGGCAACCCTGGATGTATGGACAGACTGGGGACAAAGAAGCTGGAAAGCAGCACCACAGAAAGGGACCTGAGACTCCTGGTGGATGGCAAGTAGAATGTGAGTCAGAAGCCCTGGCAGCCAGGAGGGCCAAGCCTGTCCAGGGTATTGTCAGAGGGGATTGTCCCACTCTGCTCTGCACGGGGGCTGCCTCACCTCAAGGGCTGGGGGACAGTTTTGGGTGCCACAATATAAGAAAGATATTGAGCTGTTACAGAGTGTTGAAAGGAGGGCTATGAAGATATGAAGGGCCTTGAGTGGAAGCCATATGAAGAGAGTCTGAGGTCACTTGGTCTGTTCAGCCTGGAGAAGAGAATGAGGGGAGACCTCATTGGAGTCTACAATTAACTCATGAGTGGCAGACACTGATTTCTACTCTATGGTGCTCAGTGATAGGACACCAAGGGAACATTATGAACCTCTGTCAAGGGAGGTTTATGTTTGATATTAGGAAAAGATTTTTCACCTGGAGAGTGTTTGGGCACTGAAACTGGCTTCCCAGGGAAACAGTCACAGCCCCAAGTCTGACAGATTTCAGGAAGTGTTTAGACAATACTCTGAGGCACATGGTGTGACTCTTGGGGTGTCCTGTGCAGGGCCAGAAGTTGTACTTTGATGATCCTTGTGGGTTCCTTCTAACTCAGGATAGTCTATGATTTTATTATTAACATGCAATTTCATTCAACTAGGTCTTTCATTCTTGGGTGTCTTAGAGGAGAGAGGACTACTTGGGGATCTTCAAGGCTCTTTAAATGGAGGATAACAAAACTTTGCCTGTGCATGATCCCCTCTTCTGACTCCATGCCACTGAGAAGAAAGAAGCATGAACCGTGGAAAGCTGCCCCTAAAGGGCTTATTGCAGCATCTGCTGGAGATCTTCCAAAGAGTAATGCTACCCTGCAGTGTAAAGAAATGGTTTGATAACACTCCCTCTTAGCTTGAAGAGACAAAGGCGGCAAGAAGAGATTTAATTTATACTTCAGAGACTCACAATTGTGTTCTTTGAATAAAGTGGTCTGACTCTGTTAGCTTTTCTTGCTAAAAAATATAAAAACTGATAACAATGTTAACATGTTAACAATCTTATTATCAGTGGCTCAGGGATGGCATACATATTCTGTGCCTAAGATTTGCCTAGAGCTATATTAATCTCAATAGCCAAGTAATAAAATCCAGCCAATTACATTCTAGAGTGGGCTAAAGGAAAAGCGAAACCAGCAGCATTACAAGTCATGAAACATTTATTTTCTAAATTCCCATTTCCTTAAATAGATTCAATGGAAATTCTTGCAAGAATCAATTTACATCAAGTGATAACAGGGTTAAATGTTGTTCTCACAGAGAACAAAATGATCCCGTAAATCTCCAACTATCTGTGCTAATTTTGAAGTAGCTGCCAAAACCTCTGCAGCTTCCTGAACAAACTGCTATTACTTACTTATATTATGCATGTCTAGTGCTCATGCAGCTTAACCTGGACTTTCCACAGCACAGGAATGAAAAATCTCTGATCACAAATAGTCATGGCATTTTTCAGTGTTTGCTGGATACTGCAGGTATGACAGTAAGAAACACACACCATGCAGAGAGATCTCTCAACTTGAGAATTCTGTTCCCTTTGTGAACTGCCTTTCTCCTCCCCTGTGAACTGGTTGAATTTTTTTGGACCACTTTATATTTTTTGTTTCCTCTTCCCTCCTCTGCCCACAACAGTTCCTAAGATCATTTTAGAGAAAAAGTTTTCCTTTTCCTCCACACACTTTATGCAGATACGCAGACCCACTCGTTTGTCACTTAATGGTGTTTAAATTGGTGATGTTATACCAGTGTAAAGGTGGTGTGAAAGGGCAATTTGGCTCCATCTAGTCTTCATCTGTTCAAGCTCATACTAGCACACTGAGTTCCAAATAATTAGGAGCTTCTCTCCAGCTGGTGTTTTGGTAGAAAAGGTGGTTGAGCAACCAGTCTGGATTTCCCAGATCTGAAAGAGTCTGAAGATGCCTTGAACATTACATACACTTTCCTAACATGTTTTCAGTGTCAGCTATAGCACAGCAGTGGGTGGAATGACAAATAAGTACTCTCTGGGAATGAATTGCCACTGTCAGGGTTCAGAGGAGTTCAGAGCATTAAATTTATATTTATTTACTAGGGCTTTTTACTGTTTACCAGGATTTCTCTCCTGTCCAATCCATTCAACTATATTCAGAGAAGAATTGTTTTGTTGCCAGACCTCTCTTGGACTATATCTTCTACAAAGTTTGCACACTGATGAAGGAATAGAGGAACTTTGAGTAATAGTTTGCACATCCAGGTTCCACTTCTGGTCCTGTTAGTGATCTGCTGTGCCACCTTTCAGTGTGAGTTTTTTGGAGCCAGTGTTAAGCACAAGGTTAGTGCTGTGTGTATAATGCAACTTAATGTTACTAATTAGATTTATTTATTTTTAAACTAAGTGATATAATTCTCTTTAATAGGTTGTGAAGCAACAAATGGATAAGATGTCAAACATGCTCACCTCTCAACCTCTCCTTAATAGTACGTTTTAAAAGTGAGAATGGAATATGAGGGCTTAAACGATTCAATGGAAAACTTAGCATGCCATTACAGAGGCTTCTGGATATTATAACTCTATTTCCACTGGACTTCCTTCCAAAAATTCAGGTGGTTTCTGTTAATAGCTATAGCATAGTGAAGATTTCTAACTTAATTATCTGAAAGACTATTTTAAAGAATAACATTAACAAGTATCACCAGCTTCCTACTCAGACTAAAAAGAACTTATTCTTTTAATACAATGAACTCCAGAGTTCGATTTTTTTTCCTGTCTTCTGCCTCCTCTTGTCTTCATTTCCTTGGGTTTCACACATATACAGTAACAATTAGTTATGACTCACACCAAGGTGGTTAACACTGTACTATTAATAAAACCTTTCTGGGGAATTATAAACTACTTTTGCATTCATAGGTAGCAATATTTATCCATGCATTATTCATCAGGAGATGATGAGCTGGATAGGGAAGATTGTATTAGTGTGGATAAATTAAGAACAGATTAATACCTTACCTTAAAAATCAAACCGCACATAGATTCCTTTTCCCTTTGGATTCTTTAAAGGGTTCTTTCCCTTTTCTCTCCTCACTTCTTTAATTATTTATATAATTCTTGTTATTCTCTCTCTGCATTTCCAAGCTTCATTCAATTATAGCATTATGGGAAGAAAACTGAAACAAGAAGTATCACCATTAAAATCACAATAACAACAGAATTGAAAACAGCAGATATTTTAATTGCTTGATTAAAACAACTCCCAAAATTGTTATTTGCACTTCCATCATTTAGCTGGAGGGAAAACTGACTGTAGCTCATTGCATGCTATTCAGATATAAAGAAATATCGAGAAATTTTTTCCACAAATACATTAGAATACTTCAGTGGAGCTAAATTAAATTATTGTCCATAACTGGGGCTCACACAGACCTAGTACATTGCATCTTTGAACATACAGAAAATAAAACTGCACCTGAGTTCATTTACAAGTACTGAAATGGCACTCCTTAGATGATAAAGAACCAGGAATCAGAGAACGGCATCAGAGAACGACATTAACACCAGGTTCAGAACAGCATAGCTTAGTGGTGGAAGAATTTATTTAGACATGTTGTCTCATCCACAACAATAAAAAAATGTGTATTAATTTAAATGATGCTCAGGTCTCATCCTCAAATTGCCACTAGTTGTATTAGAGCATGGCCTCAACAGGGGTTTATAATCTTACCAAAAAAACACACACACACGTGCACACAAAGACCCCAAAACTTCAAAATCTTGACCAGTTGAAGTAACCTATTAAATAATATTTAACAATCCATCAAATAGTCATTAATATACTGTTCATTTAATTTTAAATGAAAAGGTCTGATGAAAAAAAGTGGCAATACTTTTCATCAGCAGTAAAATTTCAGTGGAAAAATGGCCTGTGTTTTCAATAAACATTTCAGCACAGTTGCAACTCTCTCATTTAAATATTTGAAATATTGGAGAAGCTTTGCTACTTATATTATGGATTTCACAAGGGGACCAGGAAATATCTGAATGAAAATTTTTCAGTTTTCCAAACATGTCTAACTGCCACACTATAAAGAGAATTTTGCTTACCTTCTGATTTATATATAACTAAAAACTTTCCTTTATGTACTATTGCTAGGGTGGGGGTACATCTGGAGGAGGAGGATGAGAACAGGACATTAAGAAGAAATTATGACATCACAAATTACTGCAAAAGAAAAAGGAGGTACTGCCCATTTTCAGTCCTTGTTTATTTCCCTTTCCTTCTCATAACTAACTCAGTTCAAAAAGTAGTGCTTTCCTGCATGACATCCACTTCAGATTTCTCCAGCACACTGTGCAATTTTGCATGATATTTTTTAATTTTTAGTGAGAAGGTAAAAAAGCAATCCTGTATTGAAACCATGATGTATTTGAAACTGAGTGGTTTTCAATACAATGTAATGGAAAAAGTATAGGTTTGATTATTATTAAGCTGTGTATATATAGTTACATATACACACACAAGCATATGTACACACCCCTTTCTGTGGCTTGGAACAACGGCAAAGGACAGATGGACTTGGGAGGGGTTTCACAAGTACTGCAAAAGGTCTCATGTACTCATTTGTTTACACCAAGTGTTTAAAAACACATAAATCAGCCACTTCAGGGCAAGCAAAGCAAAAAAAAATGGAGGTGCAAGTAAAACACGTACAGAAAGCTAATGCATCTGCAGTAGTATACAATGAATTTGAATATAATCTGCTGTACCTCATGCTGCTCTTTATACCATGTTATCCTCCTTACAGCAATGACTTTATAGACATCTAAGAAGGAAAGAGATATGGTAACAGGAGTATGAAACTGGTTTGCAGTCCTAAAAGGCCATAGCTAGAGTTCCTGTGCTCCTTTGAGGCTCACATAGAGCCTGTGATTCAACACAAGAGAAAAGGTTCCTAAAACTGTCTTGGCTCATTGTAGCATACAAGGCTTGACAAGAACTGAATCCTATCAAGTAAAGGACAGAGCTAAGCTGAAGAGTGGGATTACACACACTGAGTGAGAAACAGCATCTGAAAGTAATAAATCCCTTGAGGGGATGTATGAGGAAGCTTTGAAGACCCAGCTTTTTCCCCCTCCCCAGAAGCCTTTTTAGCTTCTGGGGAAGCTTCTTTTTTAGCATTGCACTGTGTAGGAGGAGACACATGTAATTTCCAGAGAGGCTGGAGGGCTTAAAATTCAATGAACAGCTCTCATTTATTTAACCTTTCAAGAACAAAGTTTACTAGTCAATTCTCAAACCTTTTCCTTCCACTTAGCTCCTGGCAGCAAGAACCTTGGCCCCTGACTACCCAGTAAATCCTTGGCAGTAACTGACTATCCTCGAAAAAAGCAGTAGCGGCACAAGGTCTATCTACCTGCTCTGTGCAAACACAAGTATCCCTTCCTTCAGAAAACAGTATAGTTACCCAGCTCCCATATTCTTCTCTCTTCTTTTCTTCCGTCTCCAGATGATTTCTTGTCTATATTCCTCCTAGCTGCTGACACTGCAAGTCAGCTAATAGAGCTGTAGCATCAGCATCCTCAGCATTGTACAAAGCAGAAATACTTAACACGCCTATCGGTCTGTATTTGAAGATGCTGCACTTCCAGTGCATACTTGGATTTCTGCAGCAGGGTGCTGCACATTCCAGAAAGCAGTCGTTCCACGTGAGACCCTCAGAGAAATTTGTGGCAATCCACATAAGAAAATGCACATCCTGCTTTTAGCTTAAAGTCAGCAGGGTTTATTTAACCATCAAATTTACAAAGCCATTTTTATATATTTGGTGAAACATTTATGTGGTCAGTCAAATGTGTAAGTCCATGAATTAGTGTTAGGAAAGGATCTAATTATCCCAGTTAGTGGCCAGATTCATTCTTCTCCCTTTCTGTGGGGAACAGCTTCCACTAAGCTTGAGTTCCCATACTGTGAATAGAAGAGAAGAGGCCTGAAAGTTTTACACTTTCGCAGTATACTCACTACTGACATTCCTCAGAGCTTCTGAATTACAGCTTTCATGTGAAGGCTTTTTGGGGATAAGCTTTTTTCTTTTTATTCATTTCTGGATAGCTCATTTGAAATTGTGCAAAATCATCTTTCCCCAAGCAACAAAAATAAATCAATATGCTCTCCACTCCCAATATTTTTGTATAATTCAACAATCCTCCACACTGCTATTGTGTGTTTTCACCAATATAAAAACACTTCTCAGTAATGATGCCACTGGTAAGCATTATACTTCTTGTAAGTTCTGCAGCAATATGAATCAAGGCATAACAAAATTCACAGCATGTTCAGATTCACAGGCTGTGTTAGGAGATACTAGGCTTTAACTTACACTGTGCTTGTAGTTCAGCTGAAGCTATTTTGTGTACTGGTGCTAAACATGACCTTAAGTTTGCTTAAATAACAAAAGGCAGGCAAAGCTTGCATGCCATGCTGATCTGAATGCAGAAAACCTGACAAAAACTCATACAACTTCTGTATTTAAACATGGTCTTAATGGCAAAGCTGTTACAATCCCCAGCAACCCTGGACAACCCTGCTCCCCTTCTCTGAATTCAGTCTTTCTTATTTCAGCACAGGCCAGATGTATCAAGAGGGAAGAGCAAAGTTTGTACTGCTGCTGTGCGTGATGAATTTGCATAATGTTACAGTATACTAGACAAAATTATCCATTATTCATTGCAAAGAAATTATCCAGTCATTCAATATACGCCAACAGTCAGAGCACAAATATCAGTATCAAAATTTCCTTAATCCAAATCACTATTAACTTCATTATGTTCTGTCACATCTTGAAGAAGCTGCATTTAATTTAATGAGCTGTTTCTATCCCCTAAATAAAGAATTTTAGCAGCAGTATAACTGTAAGACAACACAGAAGACCCTAAGGCAGTTTCTGCAAGCTCTTATAACCACTACATATTACAATACCATTCACTTGCTGCAATTCATTGAGCATTTGTTTATGATATCAGAGCTTTAAAAGGATTCATGCTTGGGTTCATGTATAAGACAAGATTGTATTGCTTAATATTTAAATGGACAAAATTGCTTTAACAGGAATGGAGGTGCAATATCTTATCCTTCACCTACTTATTTGTTCCCTGGTTTTCTAAACATAAAGGCTCCATAAATTTGCTAGCCTGGTTTGCTAAGAAACCACAATGGATTGGCCTTTCTTCAGATCTGCATCTGCTGCCAGTGTTCTCCACTGATGTTACACTCTTAATTTTCCTCCAAGTTTTTAGGCTTTCCTACTCTGTGCCTTCTCTCACTTAGTTTCCTCATAAATTGTTTCGTTTACCTGCAGCTAAGAAGCAATCCATATATTTAATCACTGCTGCTGAGCCTTCAAAGCAAAACATGGAGAAAATCCCAATGAGTTCCACAAAGGTGCTGTTAAGAGAGTGATTATATGATGTCTGGTAGGCTTGTTACTCTTATGGAAGTCCCCTGGCAATAGTGACACTTTACTCAAGTGACAGTAAGAAATTAAAATCCTGTCTTTCCAGGGACATGCACAGAACACTCCTCATCATGGGTGTCAGCTGCAGTTTTGGTCTCTGACATACACTGAATAGAATTTAGCAACTGATAGGCAGAAGCCAATCTCCACAGGCAGAACAGTATATGTTCAAATCACACCAATTCATTCTGATAACATTAAAAATACAGGATAGTCAAAGAAGTGTGAACCAGTGATGTGCAAGCTACAAAAAGGGTCTCTTTCACTCCAATGGAAATGGAATCCAAGTAGCAGAGATAGCTTATTACCTACCACAAGTCATTTAAAGATGCACTTAAGGAGACCTATATTTATCTGATTTATAGAGTGTTTAGTGAGGCAAATATTGACTAAAAAGTAGTATGGAATGAGATTCAGGTGCTTAAGTACAGCCATCTAGCACCATTTTAGATACACCCTTCCATCTGAGACATTTGCAAAATACTTAGAGGAGACATCTGAACAGACACTAAACACCTATACTGAAACACCCAGAAATTTATCTCAAAATGTGTAAAATACAGAGTAATTGGAGGCATTAAGAAATGAGAAAAACATTTTAAGATTAATAAACAGATAGATGCTTAGTTAAGGAGCCTACTCTTGCTTCACTGGCTGAGGGCATTATAGGGCCTGACAGATTAAGGGATGTCTGCTTAGCAGGTTACTAGCTTGAAATATTTGAAATTACATAATGGGTACAAAAAATGGGAACTCACTTACTTTGTGCTAAAACTCAAATCATCCTTCAGGTTCATGAGCAAACATTTAGGCTCATAATAATTCCATTGCTGTCATGAACGAATAGGTCACATAGCTGATGGTCATAGGTCATATAGCTGATCACATAAAAAGTCTGTTGATCATCATCAGACTCACCAAAACCTCATTTCCAGACGTCAGAGCATCTAATTAAAAAACAAAGTAATATGTGTCATTGCCAGCATTATCTATTTCTGTTCATACTTAACAACTAGAGACAGCTAATTCTTATTTTAATGTGAACAGAGCAAACGCAGGAGAGGCATGAGAAGGATTCACATGGCTATATGTAATAATACCTTGCAGGAATAACAACTATGCTGAAAGCTAGAATTATGACTCCTAGGAATTTTGGAATACAACTTCAGAGCCTGATAAGGAGTGAGTGTGGAACTGAGTAGCTGGAATATTTCCCAAGGTAACTGGCATCACGCTGTGGCATAGATGAGGAGGATGGACATTAAATGAAAGCAATTAAAAAGCATTGCATTCAAATGTGCGACTATTATGCCCACACTGCAGGAGACAGCAGGAGGCAATGAATCATCCAACATTTAAATCAACACCCCCTTAAAACAAAATGTATTCAGCTCAATGTGGGTATCTCCAACAGGCTCCAAAAGTTCCAATGCGTGGCATGGGTTACTCACATCTTGCTCTGCCCGTGATGCAGCCACCATTTAGTAAGCAACTTGATTCAGAGGCATAGAGAGTTTCTGATGAATCATAAAATGTTCAGTGTCTGATTTAAGGGGGTTTTGTCACCACTGTAGATTTTCTAGTGTTAATTTTATGTAGAAAAGGGCATTCAGGGACAAAACGATGATAGGGTTGAGGGGTGATGGGGAGGAAAAACAGAGAAAGGAGAAACAAATTCAAGGGTCCTGGAAACAGACAGTGAAAGTGGCAGCAGCATGTATGTTTTCTACATTTTTGCATTTGTTTGTTAAAAGAAGGGAATATTGAAGAGACATTAATCAAGTGGTTAATAACCTGGCAGAATAAATGTGTCAACAAAACTCCTTTTTAAATAATGTTCTATTAAAACACTTTGAAGGATTTCTATGGAAACAGTAGGCTGTTACAATGGGAAATACCCAGCACAGCTGAAAATGTCAATCTTCCTTTTAGCAGTGGACTGGCCATAAAAAGTGATTCAGTGGAAAATTGCTATCACTTGGAAGCAAAGCCTCAAGCAAGGGAAGTATAGCAATGCAGGAACACTTAAAATACAAGACAAAGAAAGTGGTTGCCTTGCTGAGCAGCAATAGCACCATGCTAACAATAAAATATTTAATTACACTGCCTTTTATTTTGGAAGAGTGTATTTGGATGTACCAGGATATAGCATCTATCTGGATAGATACAGAATGAGAATATAAGAATAGTTCTTGCTGCTAATATTTTATTCACTTGTAGGTAACTTCTAGTGACAGAAAAAGAGGGATAGCTCCCAGATTGCCAATTTTATAGGTTTGTCTTATAATTGATGACATTCCACACCACTTATGATCAGCAATACTGCCTCTGCCTTATCTACTGCTCACTTACGCCTTCTTTTTGATTACACCACTTTCAGTGTCTTCTGTGTGCCTTTCCCAGTGCCCAGGGTAGAAGTACTAATATGTATTTCAAAAGGAAACCCTAAAACCACACTGTATTCTTTGATATAGTGTAAACCAAGAAAGAACTGCTCTTGCTCTTTTCAGAAGGCCGTCGTTTATGCACACACCCCTTCCCATGCTCTTCCTACACACACAGATCCTATGCCTGGAATAGTTCTTCCTAAAGCATGAAAAATTGTGAAGGCTCACTTTAAATCTCAGATTGTTAATCTCACCAAAACCTTTAAGTCTCTAAACCATATGAAAAAGGAAATTGTCTCTCTTTCTGTAGTCGTTTTACAATAGATATGAAGAGCTGGTCCTCATTACTGACATGCACTCCAGAAACTTGGAATAAAGCAGGTTCCAAAATGCTTACAAAAATGAAGATTTTTTTCCCTACAATTTACAAAAGGATGCAAGGAAGCACAGAGACATCATAAGCATAATTTTTATGACTGCTTCTTAAATTTTGCCTCTGAAATTCTGGATGGCCACCTCTTGCTGGTTTTGCACAAAAACTGGGGTCAAAGATTCTCTTGGTGGCAAGCTGCAGTTTGGATAAATGAAGCATTGACTCACTGGTAATATATGGAATAGAATCTACTGGTCTTGGCTACCATAATGCTGCTGTGTTAGATTGGTATCACTGTCTCCTTTATTCATCAAACACATGAATTACTGTCAAACGCTTTTCCCCATGCTTATTTCCCAAGAACAAAATGCATTTCACATATGGACGATGAAATCTGAAGGGCAATGACATAACTTGAATGAAACGTTGCCTGTTGCTCCTGATGTTATTTGTTGACAAGTCCATTTATTTAAGTGTGCCAAAGTAATAACAAGTTGGAATCTAAGATAAGCATTCCAGAACACATTACTGAGGAATGCCGCGGGCAGCATTGTGTTTCATGCCCTGTGTTGCCTGTTGTATCAGTAATGAGTTCATGACTAAATATGTTTTTGGGCATTTGCCAAACTAATGTGATTATGAAAGACTGAGGGCCACAAGAATGATGGCCTGATACTACGGAGCCCAGAAATGCAGAAGGTCTTTGCTAGACCAGTAGAGGATTTCTCAGTAATCATCTGTAAATTATGCAATTACAGCCAATTAGCATCAAACTCAAGTGGACACAGGGATTGAATCAACACCATACAATTACACTGCACAGAATAAAACACCACTCCTCTACATTAAAATAGAACTTCAGCAGTAAGGATGACATATCTGCTCCAAAAGTAACTATTTATGAATTATACAGTTTTTTTTCCTTGCAGTCTCATCTCTCAATCCCCTCATATGAAGATTTAAAAAAACCCTTGGAATTCATACTTTACTTTGGAAAAAGTTCCAATGCTCAGACACTTATGAGGAGACAGAATATACTAATCCTATAGCTTCCAGCGAAGGAAAACATCACAAGTACAAGCTCCTTGTGAAATTTTTGGGAAGTCTGCCTCCAGCTGCAATTGGGACCATTGGTTTAATTTTCAAAACAGCTAGTGTCTTATGCTTGATTTGAAGAGGATGGAAAATTCCTAAGGGACAATACCTTCCAAAAACCCTGCTTCTTTGAGAATGCTTTGTACTGTGTATCCCAAGTATGACCCATCTTTACATAACTAGTCTCTTTTTAAAACTTCGGCTGTTTTCTGGTTGCAAATTAGAACACTGAGATTCTTAAGTATAGTCAGAACTGGATCCTAAGACTAGTATACAATCAGACAGTAAATGAAAAGTCACTTCCAGGCAGGGAGTTTCTTTTCTAGAATGTGAAGTAACTTT
The DNA here is from genome assembly GCA_013399945.1 of Ploceus nigricollis. Lineage (NCBI taxonomy): Eukaryota > Metazoa > Chordata > Aves > Passeriformes > Ploceidae > Ploceus > Ploceus nigricollis. The sequence continues at coordinate 19,809 of VXBC01001439.1, read as the reverse complement.
TATCATAGCTAAATTAGAAAACACAGCAAATATGCAGTTTGAGGTATTAAAAAAAATAATTCATTGCATAAAATATTTCATAACATACAAGTACAGAAAATCATAAAGACTTCTGTCAAAAGGGAAAGAAACAAAAATTCACCATTTTATCATTACGAGAAATGACAGGAGGTTTTGAAAGGTTCAGATGGAGAAACAAATTTCTGCAGCAAATTGTACACCAGACTTTTGACTTTTTACACATTACTTCGTCAGTCCAGCCATTCACCGGGTGACTAACTGCTCATCTGTATAAGATTCTTGTTCACAACTGACAGTAACTATCCCATGTCCAGAATGTAAAATCATTGACTCTAGTAGAACAGAATCATGAAAATTTTTCTTGGGTAAAAATCTCATCTTTATATTGTAGGTTTGAAGAATAAAAACATCTAGAAAATAACAAAGTAGCAACAATCTGTTGTGAAGACTTCTGTCTGTAGGGAATGAGTTTAAATAATTTTAAACAAAAATAATAGACAGGGTGCATTTACTGACTGGCAGTTCTTCCTAAGATGACATATGGCACCACTCCTGACATCACAAAGCTAATGGTGCTACATAATTTTCTTTTCCTTTTTCTTGTGATATTGCCAGAAAGGGGAGTGTTTCAGTAAATCTCAGTCAATGTGTTACGTCTTGGATTTTCACTCATTGAGAAGCACTGGAATATGGTGAAAATGGCTTGCTTACAGATTGACGTTATTTTCCCAAAGCGCTGTCCTGCCTCGCTTCCCAAACCTTACACTAGCTGCTTTTAAAATGCCAGTTTAGCATGTGTCTTTCATTCATAAAATCAAAAGCACGGTATCTTTTAAAAAATGTAATCCTGAAGAACTGATCTGTTTTGAATTCTACTGTTTTTCTTGTTGACAGAAAAATACATGTCTCTCAGATGGAACTACTGAGTCAAAGTATTTGATTGTGTTAATAGCCTTCATATGGGTAAAGGAAAATTAACTAGAAGAAATATATCTGTGCACAAAAACAAAACCAGCAGTTGAATATCCTGGGCGGAAAAAAAAAGACCTCTTTGAAGAACTTAGGACCTATGTCAATTTTAGAGGTACTTCAGAGTCATTCTGGTACAGCTGAACTAATGAAACCTGCATACTTACATGTGTCCCTTTTGTCTCATGAGGAATTTCCTCTTGCATTAACCCACTTCCCTCCCACTTTGTAGCCAACAACCTAGATAGTGTCTCTTATCCACCAGAGAGAGCATGTCACTTATCCAGAGTGGAAGTGGGGTCTGAAAGCCTTGTCAGACAGAGGTCACAACGCCCGTTCTTCCTGCTTCATCCTTACTGCACCTTCCTTCAGAGCTCACAACTCAGCTCAACTGCTCATCCCCAGAAATCTGCACAGACAGACCCATCTTTGAGATGTCTATTTGCCTGCCAAGCCCAGCTGAACACAGCCATGAGTTAAATGATAAAATTTGTGGCAGGAAGAGTGAAGGATGGAGAAGAGCAGAAAGCAAAGAGATCCGAAGACTAACGGTACAGATATACCAGTTACTTAATTCTTGTCTCCTTACAAGGATAAGGAATCTAAAATAAAAATTAGATATCTAAACCAGTGAGGGGATGTATCAGAAGAGGCTATACTACATGACCACAGTCGAAAGGGTAGCCAGCTGTAACACAGCAGAGATGAACACATTTATTAAACCTTTGTCTCTCATTCAGGAAAAAACTTAAATGTGACTAAAAGGTTATTTCTTTCTATCCAGTTCAATAAAAAGGTATCCTCTGTAAGCCCACAAGTTAGCTTTCCATGAGTCTGTTTTAACTCAAGAATAAAGGATTTCAGTGTTACTTGAGAATGAGACTGGACTTTTTCCCTGTATTACTCAAAACCTGTTTCAGACACAGTCTGAGGAAAGGAATATTAATCAGGATGTAACTGGCTGATTGTATTTGGTAAAACATTTAATTGGAAGTCAGCATGGAACTGGGGCAGGATCTCAAGTCTCACTGCAACCATCCCAAGGCCATTTGCACATACGTATGTGAAACTTTTGATGGCTGCTTTTCTTTGAGAAGTGTCCCTTTCATCAGTCAAAGACACTGTGCAGGAATTAATCAAAGTTCAGTACATTATTCACCAGAGATGAAATTCTGGAATATAAACCCCTCCAGACTCTCTTAAAAAATCTGGGTCCAGTTCTCTATTAATCTATCAGGTTCATATCAGTCTTTCTTTCCTTAGTAAACATCCTCAGTGGCATGCTTAGGAACCCAATAAAAAAGAATAATTCCAGTCTGCTTGCATGAGCACTGGAGAGCACTGAGTATGGGAATGTTGGAATGAAAAAATTGAGAGTATGAAGTAAGAGTATGACAGGAATGGCTATGCAATTTACCAAAATCCAATTTACCAGATGGTGTCAGAAGCAGGAAAAGGAGGGAAGAACATGGAAAAATATTCCCCAGCGGGACTTTCCAGAAGATCTCATGCTGCTAAGAAGAAGAAAATTAGAAAATTCTAGGTCAGTGCAGAATTCATACTGTTTCTGCCAATAGAAATGTGAACACGTGTCCAGGGGCAGGGCATTAGAGCAGGTATTGATGCCAGTATTTTCAGCACCAACTTCCTCCTCATTAGAGAGGTTAAAATGTGAAAGCAAAAAAAAAGCCCAAACCTAACAAAACTGAAATGACACCACATTTAAAAGCCTGATTGTTATGAACTGCAAATACCCTCATTAAACTTTCCAAAATTTTTCTTTTGTTTTCTTTACAGCTAATGGCATACAATTTATGCATAGGACCTACTGGTACTTTAATGGCCATTCATAATTTTACTACAATTTAGACAAAAATAAATAAATAGTCAAACCTTTTAGATTGTAATCCAGGGAGGAAGACACTTTTCTTAATGGCATTCAAGTGGTTTAGCCAACACTGACTGTTTTTATAAAACTGGCCCCTTTGTTAGAGATAATAATACTGGGGAAGACCTTGGGAGGTAAACCACACATGTAATTGGTTTTTAAGAGTCACTGTGGTGTTGGCTTCTGTATGATCTTTGTAAAACACAGGGATGCAAGGTCCAGTGTTTACAAAGATCACTTCCAGCAGCTTGGACCTGTCTTTCTCACTGCTGTTTCTGTGACACTTGTCGTAGTCAGGCATTTGCCTTTTGATTCAGTAGTCTTGAAAATGTGTTTGTTGCTCAGCTTCCCAACCTATTTTCTCAAGTTGAATTCAGCATGAGTATTGAAGAGATTGCTTGGTGTGTTCAGAACAGGCTGTCATATTGTGATGCTTCCACAGCCCTGAGCTGGTTTACCTGTGTGTTGGAGAACATGGCAATAGATACTGCCACAGCCTCAGGGACTGCCTGCAGGGAAACAGGAGAATTGTTGTGAGTCACTGGAGCCTATTTCACTGGAGCCTATTCCATATTAAATATTTATTTGCCATTAATATGATGAGCCTGCTGACCTCCAAAGAGAACACCCTAGGTGTTGCACCACTTTGCCTGACCTACCTCACTGCAAGGATTTTAGGGCTTGGAGATGCATGGGACAGGAGACACAGAGGGCAATCCAGGCCTTTTGATAATCAACTATTTTTTTGCCAAAAAATTATTAAGAGATTATGGGGCACCACATGTATTTGAAGTAAAAATATTTCATAGCCTGCATATTTACTGGTTCTTTCTATTCAACCTTTATGCAAGTAATTTTGTTTTCTTTTTTCCAAGTGTCCATTAAATGGGCTGTTCAGTTTTCTGCTTTACAGGCTTTTAGTTTTACTTCTCCTGAGTTATTTCCTTCAGGGAGATACTGGAACCTGTATCTAATAATGGTTGTTGCAAACTTAAGGTATGATTCGTAAGGTATAGATCCTGCGGAAAAAGGAACTGCTTCAAAAATGATAACAGAAGTCAATAGCACAGCTCTTGCTTCCAGACAATGATAGATTTCTCAGACAGCTATCACTAGAATTATATTTTCTGAGCCTCTGGCTGCAGGTGATTACATTTAATTTCTTTTAAAGGGTGAACAGTTCAGTGATTGTAAAAATAAAGGGAGAGGAAGTATAGGGAAAGAGGAAAATTCCACCTCAGGAAAAAAAAAGGCTCTTTTCCATTTTAGAACAGCAAGACTTTCTAGAAGCAGCTAGAAAGTAAAAACCTGAGGTGAAAATACTCCCCAGCAAGAGGCTTTCACTTTATTTTGATTTTGTCTAATTACAACACTTTGAAACTCCGATTTTGTGCATTTACAGTAAAATAGGTGTAACTTAGACCTTCTGTAAGGAAAATTCCAGCTCAAGAAAAAACTCTGTACACGCACACATGCATTTGTAACTTAGCTTTGTGAAGAATTTAGTAAGGATACATAGTAAAGGAGGCAGAAATTAGACATTACTTATGTATTGATATGAGGCCTTGGGAACACCTCTTTTGTACTCCATGATGGCTTGATTCCAAGTCCCTACATTAATATTTCACTGTTCCTGAGAGGGATAACTTGTTTTGGTGCCATCTGCAATTAAAACTGATTTCTTCAAGGCTTCATTAATGCACACCAAACTTAGAAACAGCAGGGGCTTTAGTAATTTTTAAATATCTGTGAGTAGTTATTCAGAGCTAAAAGTGAAGCCCGTCTGAATCCTCATCTGTATCTCAAAGTTTATCAGCAGGTTTTGAATTTTCTTAAAATTTCTCAGGAAATCTCACAAAATAACTTTTCTAAGGTTTTTGAAATATAAGTCTGAAAGTTTTTCTGTGTGGGAACATGCTTATGGATTTTACATTAAGGCAAACCAGAAAGCTCTCAACTCTACGGGGATTAATAACCTCAGAAAATAATAGACTGTCATGTGTATATTATTTACATGACATAGTACTTTCCACTGAGACTTCCATCACAGGAAGAAAACAGAACAAGTGCAAGTGAAATATTGTAGGAAAGAACACATGGCAGCTGAAGAGTAATAATTCCTAAAGCAAGAAAGATGAAAGTTATTAATCAAAATTGTTATTCTCTTCCTTCTTCCCCACTCACTTCAAAATACACAAGTTGATAAATTAGTAGCAGGTCAGCATAGAAAAGAGGCTTTCAAATTTGATCACCTAATAGGATATAGAAATGGATTCAGAAGAAAGTTTAAAGGGCTTAAGGGAATGTAAGTGTCTCAAATTTACAGCTTCTTTCAGCCTTTCCACATGTGGAAATTCACTTGGAAAGTTCCAGAGATATAATTTTCACCCTCCTACACATCACCTCTCATACAGTTCACAGTTTGCAAGAATGTGAGGGACTAAAATGTTACCTGACATCAGTAATTGCAGACAGCCCAAACCAGAGCACATCTACTTACCTCTGGGATAGCAGAAACCAATGCCCACTCACCCTACCCCTGTGAGACAGAGCAGTTCAGGAGTATGCAGATGAGAAAAATGACTTATGAAAAATGAGTTTGCAGCCTCAGCTGGGCTGGCCACTTGTAGCAGAGGAAAAGTGCTAGGACTGAATTATGGCAGTGATTTGCTCACTACTGTGTTACAAACTCTTAAAGTAGTCCAAGGAGGAGAAGAGAGGGGATAGTCTCTGCTTAGTTTTTCTAGAACAGTAATAACATAAATGATGAAAGCCAATACATAAATTTTGCCTCAGGCTTTTTGTTCACCTAAGTTTTTGTTCTTCTAATGCTAATTTTTCTACTTACAAATCCTACCAGTTTATCATTTGCTTGCTACCATTCATATACAAGTATCAATCCAACTCCAAGAAATCCAAGCCAATCCAAGAAATGCTAGTCTCAGGGTTTTTTGTTTTTTCAGGTTTTTTGTGTTTTTTTACTTGGAAGATGGACTGACCATATTTGGTTTTGATTCCTGGTCTTTGAACTTATTTTATTTAAGTGCGGTCATTTTCTGAATACATCACTCCGTAAATATGTCACGGTAGGGTTTCATGTTTACTGTTTCTCAATGACTTCCAGATCAAATTTATTTGGTTTGAAACCAAAAAGATGGTACGTGTGCTTGGTTTTGGGCTAGGGTTTGTTTTGGTCTGTTTCTCTTTAGGCATGCGAGGGGGAATGGAAACGGAAGCAAGGTTAACCAGTATTACGCCGTCAGCCATGTCTCTGAAAGTTAGGTTGTCTCATGCACCCTCTCTATGGCAAAGGATTCTGACGCTGGGATTTCACTGAGGAATCCATTTGTGATGTGCAAGAAAGCATTCCATAGTTTGCTCCCCATAGGCCTGCAGGCACTCCATGGGCAAAGGGATTGAAATGTAATGACAGACTTACTCTCACAAGTCAAGCATGCATATGAAAGTGGTAGTACACATAGGGAATGAATCTGTTGACTAAGAACATGCCATTTTCACAGTCACTTTTTTGACTGTAACCACACTTTAAACTCCAGACAAAGCTCTGTTTTTCTCTGCTGTGGCACAGCAGATGTGAGCATTTAAAACCTTTTAACAGGACCCAATCTACAGCTAAATGACAAAACCCTGACAAAATAATCCTTAAATTTGTATCCTTGGTAATTTTTATGTCCTGTGAGAGGGTCAACAATCTCGATAAATCAAAATTCTCACACTGGAAAAACCAAAACAACACCAAGTCATGACTCATTGAATGCTAAGCGAGCAGATGTCTCCATGTAGTCTGTTTTGAACATTAAAAGTTTTAAAGATGCAATTTAAAAAATACCTCAGCTTCCCAGCTGTACTTGACCTCGACAATATAGTGGAGGAAGAGACAACATATGGGGTTTGGTTTCTGGGAAATCTCAGCTGCCTTCCTGCTGATATGCATGTTTCTTCAGTTCAGGGTGGAGTCTACCTCCCCTTGAAAGTGTCACGTATTATAACTCCCTTATGAAGTGAGGCACTGGGACATGGGACACCTCAGAAGATGGCTGCATCTCACTAAAATGAATACACCAAAAAGGGGCTTCTGTGGGAGAAGGAAATCAGCAAATGAGAAAAAAGTCCCTCTATCTGCTAAAAGACAAGAGACGGTTTGGCTTTTTTACAACAGTTACGCTTTTTTAAAGGTAATAGGCCCAGATTACAACGCACCCTGGAGACATGAAACAAATCAAACTATCCATATTTTGCAATAGTTTCTTGGCATGGTCCATGTGGTAATTAAAAAATTTTAATGGAAATTGCTGCCACAATTTGCAGGCTCCCTTAATCCAGCTATGCTATCTGCAGCACCTCCAGGCACTTGTCTTGTTCTCATAATACAAAATCAACAATACCATGGCAGGACTTGAGGGGATGTCTGATGATGATGATAACTTAGAAAGGAATGCCAGTATGAAAACTTGCCCAGTGTTTGGCAGGTTTTTATTTTTTTAATTTTTCCTTCTTTTTTTTTCTTTTTTATTTTTTTCCATGTTGTTTATTTATCTAACTATTCTTTTATCAGGAAATATCACATGGACAAATGAAATTTGCTATCATGAAGGTATCTGGGCCAAGTAGCTCTAAATGATTTTAACACAAAATTAATTAAAATAAAAAAAATTAAACACTATAATTCTAAACATGGCCTTCAACTACATACATGCCAAGCTACAGCAATTGTAATGCAATAAATCAGTGTGAGATATATACTAATGAAGTAAAAACCTGATTTTTTCCAGGACAAGGGCAAAGCTCTCTTAAATATTTTGAAACTGGAGTCTTGAAATGATCAATTATCAACAGACAGCTGCATAGAGGTTTTTTGGTTTGTTTTGTTTTTAATGAAATTTAGCCCTTCATTGCTGTACTTGGAGTTGGTAACTACCATTTGTTTGGTTCTGACTTGAATAACCCAACATGTTGCTTTCTAGTTTTCAAATTCTCATCCTGTTCCAGTGCCCAATTTTCTCTTCCTCCTAGTACTCATGTCAAACCTTTCAACAGGAGAAGTGCACAATATCCTCCTGAACTAATTCTGTGTATCAGTTTTGTGAAGATTGAAAAATCCAAATTATTTTATATACTGTCTGTGAATACAAAATTCCATGTGTTTCTTGTGCTTCTTTTGTACTGGATACAAAAGTCTTTAGGCCATTCATATGAGAAACGTCACATCATAATACCTGGACTTGGAGTATTCAACGTCTTTTTTAAATGCAGTATCGTTCTGGGGAAGTGCTCAAGAATGCAGGGAGGTGGGCTGTGAGGGCATGTAGAGGGGGAGGAACACAATCCTTTAAGAGTTACCTACATCTGTTTTTCCAGCTTATTGCTCTTTTGCAAACTAGTGGCACAGTTCTGCACACTGGTTTGCTGCCCATCAAAGTGCACTGAAGTATAACATAACAAGCCACCCTCCACCTCACACTTTCCCTTCTGGAGGACTGCAGCTTCACAGAGGTCAAATCTCTTCTGAGAAACATACTCCAGCTGTTGTTTAATACTAATGCTTATCCATCTGGTGGTGTACACTGTCTCTGTCTTTCCACCTCTACAGAATACGAACACAACTCCAAATTCCCCAAAGAACAACCTGTCTGACAACAGCCTGAGCTCATCTTTCAGACTCTCAAAGATTTGCCTTGTATGGCCTCTCTGTCCAGCTCTCTAAGGCAGCACTGCTTCTGCCAGGATTCCCATTCCCTTCAGCGAGACTGTGGCTGCTCTCTGTCAGCCTTGGAGGACAAGCTGGAGCAGGTCCAGGAATCAGTAGCTGCTGACCTCCTGCCACTGCAGGTGGGATGGCTGCGGATCCACAAGCATGCCTGGCCCCATGGTGCCAGCTTGTTTGTGCCTGGGCTTTCTCTGAAGCCTACAGCCAAGTTACAGAAGAGATCACCTTTTCCCCTATACTGCCCAGGGCTGCCTCAGGTCTACTGCTGTTTCCCTGGGTTTCATCACGCAGAGTAGGCAAGGGAGATCACCAGGAAATCCCCAGCCTCTCCAATATGCTTCACCTTACAGTGGACTGGAGCACTGGCTCAGCACAAGTCTAGGATGCTGATCAATGTGGGCCTGTTTTCAGAAACCTTTACAAGAAGGACAGTAGAATTTGGGGAACTAAAGAGTTTAATTCAATAGCCTTTGCTCAAGACTAATTAATGCTTATTTAAAACTCCATCAATATGCATTCCACAAAAATTAATTTCTGATATTATTCATGTGCTGTATCTGCTCTATCTTATTTGAAGCAACAGATTAAACATAAAGCAAGTGGCAGGCAATTTAACCTTCCTCAGCAGACAAATACTGTTTATCTTATCATGTAAATTATGAAAACAGACCTAGAGAATTTGGCACGGGAAACTTAACACACAATAGGATAAATAAAGCTTTAGGAGAAAATACCAAGCAGTCTATCATTAAGACAAAGGGGTGAAGGGTTGGATGACATGCATTTGAACTACCAGTGTCCATATCAAGACTGTCAAACTAAACAATCATTTACTGTTGTCTTGCTTTAATGTTAATTGTTAAAATACAGAAACCTGAAAGACTGGAATTTCCTGAAATATTGATTTTTAATTTTTTTTTTTTTTTAATTTTGGCACTTGACATCTCTTTATCTGAATAAAGGACGTGTGACTTAATTCATCATGTGGATTCTTCAAATCCTCTGATACCATTAGTTTGAATTAAGTGTTACTGGTTTCTAATTGCAATCAGAAGAACATACAAAGAATGGGACAATCAAGAGATCACAGAAAGAGAAAAAAATCATGTAGAATATAATCAGAGTTCAGTGGTTAGCATAAAAAAAGAATATAAGCTAGGAGGAAAGAGTGAGAACAAGTTCTGTGAGAGTAGAACTCAGAGGAGATTTGTATCATCCCCTTGTGACTGAGTCAGCATATGGCCCTTGATTAAATTCCTAAAACAATACTGACAACACTGTACATGTTCCTCATACTGCTACTATGACAAGCAGTCCGGGCATGAACCATGACTATGAGGCCCACCCTCAATCCTAACCTGTTTTAAACAAAGTTACAGTACATCTTGCAGGCACTTGACACATTCTCCACCTTATTTTCAAAATCTGCTGTCTGAACATGTGCAGCCTTACAAAAGGGAAGCTTCAAGCTTCACAGCCACATAGCATAGGCAACACAAAATTTTGTCATTCTGTGGGTGAAGAAAAAATCAGGGCCAAAATATCTCAAGGCACTAACTAGGATACACCAGCAGCTTGGGAAATATGGCTACCCAAGTCCAAGGCCAGGGAGCTCAGTCGCTTGCACAGCCTTATGTCCTTCAATAAAAACAGAGAGCAATCCATTACTGCTGTGATTTTGCCTTCAAGAGTCTGCTTTCCTTAAACTAGAGCCTACCTTGCTTGAGCCTGAAAAATTCCTGCCACAGAGTTGCTCTTTCTAAGAAGTACTGGCAGTTTTGTGTTATATTTAGACAACACCATCTCAGACCAAAAAAGCCTCCATGACCATTCTGAAATCTTTAAATAGAAGAGAATCTCCTATAGCCAAAACCTGAGGATCAGGGGAAAAGGGGCAAAGCATGCCTAGCAAGCAGGATCCATGTTCACCAAGTGAGGGTTAACCCTAAGCTTTAATAAAAATACAATTATATTCTCTGTTACGGCTGTGAGATTCCTACAGAAGGATAGCTCTGTCTTGCAGGATTGCTGCAGCACCTGGATGCAACAGGCAGTCATGAAGAAACAACCCTTGGTGTGAAGGTGAGCCAACAGGTAAAACACACCCTTGGAATAGGTCAGAGCACACTGACCAGCTGAGGTGAGCAAAAAGCTGCCACAATGTTATCAGCTGGTACACCATGCTGGGCATGTAGAAATTTGAAACGACAGATGGCTAACTTCTCTTCCTGCCAGACATTTATTTTGCAATGCAACATATGAAAACAGGCCTTTGCATTGTATATGCCCTATTTTATGTAACTGAGAACACAAAAGCAATTTGTTGACTTTTTCTTTGGTTTTTATTTTTTTTAACAACTTTGGCTAATATCTTCATGTAAACAGAAAGCATGTTGGTCAAATCACATTACTTTAGAGTGTGCAGTAGGACAGCAGGTCAGAGCAGTGAGGCTTTTGAAAAGATTGGTTTAACTTGTCTCAAGTTGATCCATTTCAAGCTTCAGAGGTGGGCAAGGGTATGGTGGACTTTTCCCAAGGTTTCATATTAATCTTCAATGAAATAAACGCAGGCTGCTGAGTGGAAAGCTTCTCGTGGTATTCCTATAACTGTATATATATATATTCCCTATAAAATGCAAAATGGGAAATTGAATTGGCCATCATTAACACAGATACGCTACTCCCGTATACTCTGGGGTTTTGATGTGGTACTGACGTAGAGGAAACCATTGTCATAAACTCATTTCACAGATAACTAAACAAAGGGAAGATTATCATAATTTCATTTGATGTTGGTAATTAAAGGTTTTGAAAAATAAAATGAAAGACAACGCTCCTTTGCAGTTTGGAGACTAAATAAAAGCATATATAGTTTTACAACATCTGTACTTAAAATGGCAAGCCTTCATTTCCTAAGCCTTTCTTTTATGTATAATTTATGTAGATATACAGTACTGCAGATTTTTTAGTATAGCAAATGGTTAGGCAGAGAACTCTTTAAATGTAATAAAGCAAAAGCAAAAAAACAAACACCATACACAAAATCCACAGTCCATGCCGTCTTAACACTTTGGTCCTGTACCCTCCTCCTGCAATTAACTTTTATATGAAAGGGATAGCTAGGAGTTAATTATTTTATATAGCAGCTGACACAAGCACATCCAATACAGTCCACTGATGGAATCATATAAATAAAAGATTCCACATGCTTAGGAGCAGGGATGATATGTGAAATGAAAAAGTAATGTCTACTTTTCTGTAGCTTGTAAATGGTCTAAGTAATCATTATATGCATTTATTTTATTAAAAGGAGAGATGTTTTTTGTTTTGATTTCTTTGCTCTGATCCCACTTACTACTGCTTTCTTTGAAACTCTACAGATATGGCATTTCTGTTACTGACTGGACATTTTTGAAATAGTACCACTATCAGGTAGATCAGATTGTTGGCAAAAGCTTTGGCACCGAAGAGACTCAACAAATAAATTCCATCACACTGTACTAAACAGCAACTTTATGCGGATAACCTCATGGGAATGGAAGTTGAGAAAGAGCTATTTCAAGTCCTCCAATAACTTAATCTCTGTTCAGTTCATAATGCAAAGCCATTTCTGTTTCCTTTGCTCACAGTACTAAGAGAGTCTTTGGGATACTGTAATCCTAATAAGATGGGGAGGGCAATGTGGGGGGTAGGGGGTTGCTGGAGGGAGAGGAGATCCCACTCAAATTATGTTCCATTAAAAAAATAAAAAAAAAGAAAAATAAATAAAAGGCCAAGTTTTTCATCTTGGAAATTCTCAGCCTCAGTTATGTGAGTGCAAAAAGTAACTTTTATTTGAAGAACTAACACTCACTTCTTTGTTAAGAAAACTGAAGGCACCACCCACCAGACATCAAGGCTCCTATGTTATCAGCAAACTATTTCCTGGGTATATGTTCACCCTTTCCATGCAGCTTGCTTATTTTTTCAACTCAATCTAACTGAACAAAAAAAAAAAAAAAAAGNTGCAAACAAATTCTGTAACATTGCTGAATGATCTGTGTTTTGCTGCAACAACTATTGATGCAATGGAAATTTCATAGGTGTCCAGTTTTGCAGAATGCCAAACGCAAAATGCCAAGGGGAACCCTATTACAACCTCAAGAGTTCTTTCCAAGGGCTTTGCACGGTGCCGCTGTCTGCAATCATTTGAGAGCAGTCCCGGAGAGGCAGAGACAACATTCACAGCTGAGCAAAATAACCTGGGTGGAAGAATATGAACCCCCATTCCCCTATTAACGGTTAACCTAACCCCTTATCCACAAATGTAACACCAGTTACGCTGCAAATTCAGCATTGCAAGCTTGAATTCTGCAGAGGAATAGACTTGAAAGATTATGCTCTCTGTGAACCCGCCTCTTCTCCCAGTTTTGAACTTTTATGCTAGTCTGAGCTATGTTTTGACAAAGGTGGGAGACGATAGAACTTGAAAATATACCAGATTCTTATAAATTTCTGGAAATTCAAGGATGGAAGGAGAGCACAACAAGAGTCTGGTCATGCCTGCACAGCAAGGACACCCACAGCAGCTCCCAGAAGCTCTTTCCTTCATGCCCAGAGGACCCTGCAACATCTGATACCTTGCACCCTACTTTGAAACAGTCAAGGACACTAAAGCTATGATAGGGGGAGGAGAGGGTAATGGATACTCGAGGGTTCAGCTCCAAGGAGTGTGAAAAGAATACTGGATATACTGTGGGAGAGCCCTTCAAGATTGCAGGGGAAGGCAGGTTTTTGCTGTGGACTTCGCTTCCTTAGTGCCACAGTTTACAGTACAAATTGTCTTCATATTGAATTCTCCTTCTCCCCCAATAAACAAGAGTTTTTGTAAGAGTGACAGGAATGGTGAGGAAGGAAGATCATACAACATCCAAAATCAACAGTAGACATCCCATGTGGGAAAGTATTCTTTTCTATAATCATGGGGGTCACCTCAAGTAACAAGCCATGCAGTGATATGGCAAAAACTTAAATCCAAAGGAACAGAGATAAGTGGACCTGTAAAATGTCACATGTAGCAGGATAAAGCAGTTTTCACTGCCCAGTGTGGCTGTAAAAATGCTTGTCAGAAGCTGCAGTGCTCAGGGATCTCCTCCCCTGCAGCCCCAGTGTCATGGATTGCTGTCTCCACAGCATTGTCTGGCAAGACAACTCAGTGCTTGCAACAATCCTGTATTAATCTCATTGATTCCCAAGAAGCAAGGCAGAAAACCAACATCCATTGGCAGCAAGACACTGCAGCCTCTTCTGCAGATTCATATTCATCCTGTTGGGGAGGAAGAGCAAACCCCTGCAGAGGGGTTGGGGCTCAGGCATCAGGGAGCTCTGCAGACCATGGTGGGCTCACAGCTACAGAATGGCATGGAGAGCAATATTAATATGAAAGCCAGGGGGTGCACAGCTTTTTCAGTTGTGCTGCTTTGCCTTTGGGAAGGGTAGTATTGAGAAGGATGCAGAAGACATCTATCCCCCTGCTACCCTGACTAAATCTTTCCTGATTTCTGACTTCTTTTAAAGTACAATGCACATTTTCATAAAGCTGCTCTTGCAAACCAGCTATTCTGAATGTTACTTTATGTCAAGATACAGTACTGTGCATAAGCCATGTTAATTTCTACAGTACTAGAAGGGGAGATGAAGGACTCATGAGAGAGGAACCTATTTTTGACTATGGCTTTAGTCTATGGACTTCACAGATTTAACTAGCAGCAGCCAGTCATGGCCTTGCTATTTCATCAAGCCAGAGCTTTAAACACACATATGCATTTCACCAAGTTTTGTCCTTGATAAAGTCAGCTGTCCATGACAAGTATAGGCAGACATTTAACCCAATCCAAATACAAAAAAAAACAAAGGGATGTTGTGACAGAGTAAATGCTTCTCTCTGTAGCTAGCCTTTGCAGTTTCACTTGCTTTGTCTCTTTAAGCTCATTGCCCTGGTAAGGTTTCTAGCAGCCAATAAACGGAGACCAAAATTTAAGATAGCCTGCAAATGCAAAGTTAGCTTTACTTGAATACCTAGTGAACGAAGAGCCCAGGCAGCCTGCCATGGTACACTAGCAGAACAAAACAAAAACAAAGTTTAAAAGTTTGTCTTCTGAAAGCCTTCTGCACTCTCAGCAATGCCTTTGTTTTTCAGGGCCTTTTCAGCTGGTCTTGTCCCATTAGAAAGATCTCGACATAGTCAATAAAATATTCTCTTGTAAGACCCTGAGACACGATAAGTCTTCAAACCTGAAGTTTTAAAGAAACAATGACAACAAAAGAACAAACAGGCAAAAGAACAGAAGATTGGGATCAGAATATGAGCTATGAGGCAAAATTATGATGGTTAACATTTTTAAAATATCTGTGAAAACATTCAATTGCAAGAATGATTTTCATGTTTGTTTTCTAGCACCCCCCTCTCCAATAGATTTTTTTTTTCTTTTCACTTTGGCTGCTCAAGACAACGATTTTCCCCTCAACTGCTTACTCTTTCATTCAGTCTTCAGTAAAATGTCAGCAAACTATTGTCATTTGGTTATCTGTAAAAGATAATGCAGGTGGAAAGAGGAATACTGAAATCCAATATCTCCCTGTAAAAACTTACTTTACTATCAACACTAGATAAGTTCCTTTTCTCTGCTAGAAACCTGACCTTGTAAATACACTTATACTAGGACAGTGGTAAGGGAATACCTATCCAGCTGGTTTGGGTAAGTTATCAACAGGTCTTCCCTCTCATAAGACAGAAGTTTTCTGGAAGGTAAATACCTGACCCAACTTTGCAATGGCACCTTAAGAAAGCTTTTCTCTGGATCTCAGTATGAAACAAGTGAGGTTGGAAGATAGTTAGAATGGGTCCTGCCCTGAAGACGCATTAAGGTCAGTACGCCATATTCATGCTGAATGAAAAAAATCACCTCTACTTAGCTTTCTCAGCACATCACATGATAAAGCATTCAGTTTGTCTTTTCAGATTGGAGATATATTCTCATCAGAACTCTACTTTAGATCCTAGAATTCTGAGGTGAATGTTACAAGATAATTTAAAAGCAAATTAAGGAACCACTCCTACTGATCACAGAGTTTTGAAGAAAAATATGTTGATATATTTTTTAAGTATCTCTTTGGAAGCTTGTTGATGAAAGAAATCTCTTCAAAACATAATTTTTTAAAATTTAAAGTCACATGGAAGCCACAGGAACCACCTGCATTAGCACGGAAATCAGGATTTGGCCCTTAATGACTCCATTGAACTCCATGCTATCAACCTAAATTCTACATGAAATTCAGGTTGGTCACTACAGCAGGGTTGTTTCAACAGAGGCTCTTTCACATGTCAGAAACATGGACCACAAAAATGTCATTACTACACAATTGCTGATCTTTACATGCTTTGGAACTCTTCAGGGGGAAAAACTTTTGTAAAAAAATATTTTCCACTCTCCTTTTGTTCTTAGCTTTACATTGAATTGGAGTCTTAATAATTTAAGTATAGTATTTGAGTATACATCTTACGTATGATAAGTGACCAATAGGTCATACTGCTACAGCACTGTCAATCCTGAAACAATGTAGGATCATAATCCTAAATTCTAGGATCTAAAGTACAGTTCTGACTCACATCCAACATTCACATTCAACCCCTAAATCTATGTTCTGAGGTATAAAACAGCTCCAACAATCTTTCCACCTTACACAAACACCTATGTGGGTCAGATTTTAAAGAGCTGGACCCAGTCTATGCAAAGCTTGGAAGTAATAAACACGTTTGACAAGAAACTTTGAAATGTGCCCGATGGAGCTTCCCCTGTCTGGTTCCACCTGCATTGAGTGTTCTACCTGGTACCTCCTTTCTACCTCTTGACTGAGCACTGCCACTGGTTGCTCAGAGAAGTACTGGAGTTTGTTATCTATGGAGACACTAAAAACCTGACTGGACACAATCCTGGGTGACCCTGTGTGAGCAGGGTGGTTTGACCAGATGATCTCAAGGAGGTCTCTGCCATTCTCAACAATTCCACCTTACTCTCCTCTTACAGGAGAAAAGGAGGAGAAAACGAGGTAAAAAGCAGTTTCCTGCACCATCGTGCTGAGTCTTCCACTCTCAGAGATATGGTAAAAAACTTTTGTAGCTACATATTAACGAGTCTTCCTAGCTGCACCTTCTCTCCCAACTGGAAAACTCAGTACTATAATGGTCAGGAAACTTGACTTGATCTCCTGCCTAAATTTATCATAAGTCAAAAATTACTGATTCTCTGGCCCATCTTAACCTTGCATGATTCTTTGTTTTCCACTTTATCTACTGCATGCATTTTGAGGATAAAAATTTCTGATTAGTTTATGATTTTTCAGACTGGAAAAAGAGATCTTTTTCTGCTCTTGTTCTAATTTTGAGCCATCTCCCTCAAAGACTGTGTAAAGGCTTTGCAGCTGTTCATATGTCTTTACAACAAGGACAAAACTAGCACATGCTGGATAACACTATACCATCATCATTTCTTCTAGAAATGCATCTTTCAATTAACACAGACCTCATACTTTATTTTTGTTACTGCATTACCAGTGGTATCTCATAGTTAGCCTCTCAGGTTTTTGAGCCTACATTTCTTTTCTTTGCATGACCATCCACTTTGCACTCTGAGATCCTACTTTTTAATTTTTTTCCCTGTAAAACCAGCCATGAAACCTGCAACATTAGTATGGCAGGTTCTAGCATCTTTAATTCACTAGACTCAGGACTGCCTTTTTCTCCATTTTCCTTTCAACAAATATTAGCTTTCTCCCCTTTACCAAAGTTCATCTTAGCAGTTCCACAAAAAAAAAAAAAATCTGGATTCACATTTATTTCAGGTTATCCAGTGCTTTGTAAAGCTGAAAGACAATGCAATTATGCCCAGAGTATTAGCATGCGTGTGTTCAAGCATTGCTTTTTAGAAGAAATCAGCTACTGCTTCTTTCTGAAAGTGTAAGAAATTCCACTGAATTCAAAATGACCCTGCATTAAAAACTAACCAGTGAGACAAGCAAAGAGGCCACTTTTCTAGCTGTATTTCTATGGACAGCTTTTTAAGAGACCCCTGAGGCAAAGTAACTGAATAATATGTATGCAGTCAGAAGAAGATAATGCATATTTGTTGATAAAGCAGCATGGCAAGACAAGAACAAGAATTTAAAACTTCTTTCAAAAATAGAAAGTGGTTAAAAGCCCCAAGTGAAAGATAAAAAACCCCACTCCAAAACCAAACTTTACTGTTAAAGTCATAGGCAAAACTTAGTAATTCTTGCTTTTCAACAATCTTCTTTATAAGGTATCAGTTCTGAGACACACTATACTCAAGAAATAAATATGTCAAGTATTTGTACTGTTTCCTGAATTTTTGACATACCAAGCCAACTTCTAGTTTTAGACAAAGATTACAATCTCTTTTATGCACTAAGTCTTTTGATACTAATTCATTTGGAACTTGGACAGAACTTCACTCTGTATATTATATAAATATTATACTATCATAAATGTTGTCATATACTTACAGATTGTAAAACCAAAATGAAACTACCCCCTGACAAACAATAAGAGTTATCCCACATATATTTCAATGTCACAGCGCAGATTATGATACAAAATCCACTGCAAGCAACAGAAGCTAATACTAAGAAATATAAGCAATAACAAAAAATTATGTATTTTATTAAAAGGACTTGAAAAAAATGATATTGTGAATGATGCCATAATACGTTGGTCTTCTTGAGTAAATAAAGTCAGCAAATAAAAGCAATTTATTATTTATTCAGTGGGTTATAAACAGGATGCAAACAGAGGTATTTTACACTCAGGAATAAGGTTACAGTAATGAAGAAGTGCAGCAATTGGTTTCAGTCTGATACATGTAGTTTTTAACCTAATCTCTTTCTGAAATACCATGTAGTGGTAAATATGTAAGGAAAAAACCTGTTATGATGTGATTATCTGTAACACTGCTCTCAGAATACATTCAGAAACAACTCTCTGAAGCAACCAGATCCATTGTTTTGTTACTTTTTAGAAGGAGAGCACAGCAAGTCACTGCCAAGTTAATACTCCTTTTCCACCTAATAAATCATATAAACTGACATATAGTAATAATCAGAAATATCACCTGAGGAAAGGGACAGTGTCAGGAAAGACCTGCTTGGTATTTTTGATGTCTCTTAGTACTGCAGAATTTGCCCCTCTGAGCAAACCAGAGTTTCTTATTCAAAACAGTACTATGTAGTTTGCTTTCTTTTTTAGAAAACCCTTTTATTAAAAGACAGTATGGCTTGGCAGTCTGGACAAACAGAGGTAGTGACAATTTTTTTAATGCAACTGATTATAATGGAAAATGAGGAGTAAGTTCAGTGAAGCTGAAACTCTATGGGAGCATACCAGTTCTCATGGAATTTTCTAAGGAAAAACAGCCTTGGAGTCCCAGGGTGAAACTGTGAGGATCAAGGACAGCCAACAGTTCACAGGTGGTTTCTGGGGATGTGAGCCCTGACTTTAGAGCTCTTTTTCAGATAGTTGCTCACATACTATGTAAGACTTAATACTGGGCCATGTTATGGGCACTCATTCTCACTGCAGCTGCCCCATTTAACCTTAAAAAAATCAAGACAAGAAAGAGCTCCCATAGCTGCAAGAAGGAGCCCAGGAGAGCCCTACACTGGAAGAGCCATCATGAGGCTGGTGAAAGACAGCACAGAGCTGGATATGTGCCCCAAGCACAGAGGAGTTGGCTGATCTGCATGTTTGCACTAGTGAACAAGTACACCCACACCTTCTCTGCAAGATGGAAAACTTTTAAAGATGTTTCCTGCCCTCCCCTCCCTCCATGCAACAGGAACAATTTTTATGACATGAAAATTTTCCCGGAACAGAAAATGTATTTTCTGCCCAGCTCTTCATACTGCATTTTCCCCCTCACAGCTTATACAATCATTGTTGAAAACTATTACTTGTAAAAACAGTTCCTAGTCCTATGACAAGCCTCAATGCAATCTGTGGTATGTCCTAAGTAAGGACAGTTTTTGTGAACAATGGCCAGAGGAATGGGGTGCAATGTGGACATTTTGTATGTGCAGCACGTTTTGCAAACAAAAATGACAAATTATCATTACCAAAATATTGGTGCGTCCAATATTCTGACGGGGACTT
>VXBC01001438.1:221489-239796 GCA_013399945.1 Ploceus nigricollis | reverse complement strand
TATCATCTCAAGCACTTTCAATCTTGACCCTGACCCAGGGAGAAAAAGGAGATAAAACGTGAGAGACAACCTTCATTTGGAGCCACACAATTAATGACTCCCATCCTGTGTCTCCCTGCCAAGGGGCACAGCACAGATTGTCCCCTGTGAAATGCCTTTTCCAGACCTCCAGGGCTCCACATTTCATCATCATTTTCCCATGAAAGCCTCAAGCCATGGGGAAGAGAGGCTTCTTTTTGGGATCAGTACAATTGAAAGGGTGGTAATGGTCAGGTGATTTTCAAAAAAAGGATAAATGGGAGGATTCAAAACACCCAAAAGCCCCAACCATTCTTACCCATCTCCTGCAGCTACTGGGGGTCTCTCCTGCCTGGAAGAAGCATCCCACACTATCCATGGCCCATGAGGGATCAGTGTGAGGGACACCAGAGAGTGGCCATGGATGAAGGGAACAGGGATTTTATGGGGTTTAGCACCACTTGTGCCAGGGGAATAAGCAAGAGAAGACCCCAACCCAGAGCAGGGCAGTGGGAACACCGTGGGTGGGAGATGGAGATCATCACACCTGAGTTACCACTCACCTCTGGGACAAAGCCCAAGGGTTCAGGGACAGCTTTTACACTTAAAAACATAAATATCCATGCACACACACACAATAAATAAGTTAATAATGTGCTTTCTGAGTTTTTCCTTCTCATTAGAGTTATATTTTTTATTTTGTAGATGATGAGCTGAGGCTGGAGCTCTGCCCAGAGAGGGATCCCTGGCAGGCCTTGAGTGGGATCATCTCCCTGGTGGTGCCAGGTACTCCAGGAATTTCAATGGAAAATGAGGAGCCATGCAGGACTGGAATAAATTTCTCAAAATTCTGTCAGTCAGCAAATGAGGAAAAATTGTAATTTCTGTGGCTGAATGAAACTTGGCTGGATCAGATGTTGTTTCACACTGCAGAGTAACTGTCTCCTTTGGGTGTTTATGTTGTGCTCTCTACATCCACTACTAAACTTCAATCAGGTCTTACAGAGCATGGAAAAGGTTTCAAAGGTAATTAAATTCTTACAAAATGTTAAAAAAATGGGCAGCTGGCTAAGAGACAGGCAGGGGAAGCATCCTAAGTGCTGGAGACATCACTGAGTGAGCTGGGAGAGCAGCAGCCACTGGAGGATTGGGTGGAGAGAGTGCAAATCCCCAGGGAAGCTCAGCCAGGACCTGGAATTAGGCATGAGACTAAACCTGCTCCATCAGCCCCCGCGTGTGGGGACAGTGTGGGGCCAAGGGACACACAGAACTTCTCCTCAAGTGCTCCTCTGGAGCACCAGGCCAGAGAACTTCTGGCCTTACCCCACCTTCTGCAAGAGCCTGGAGAGATCTGTGCTGTTATTCAGAACAGGAGGAGTGCATGCAATCACCTCAGGAAGGGTGGTCCAGCAGTGCATGTTATTTATTCATGGTCTGGAGCTGCACTGGGCCCTGGAGAGTCACCATCCTCTGCTCTTTTCAATGCATCTCGTTTATTTATGTTTGTAAACAATTGTTTCCTGGGCCCTTTCCCCCATAACTCCCAGTGAAAATTCAACGGGGAGTCTCAAAAACTGAAAATGCACATTTCCTAGAAATATGAACTTTTAGTGATTGTTTCTGGTTATTTAAAATAACTCTGGCCTGGTTGCAATTATTCTGTGAGAAAGAAACTCAGCATTGCTCCATGCCTGGAAGTGTCCCAGGCCAGGTTGGATGGGGCTTGCAGCACCCTGGTCCAGTGGAAGGTGGCCCTTTAGGGAAGCTGGAATAAGATAAGCTTTCAGGTTTCCTTCCAGCCCAAAGCATTCAGTGATTTTATGATTCAAGAGAGGTGTGAAATGAGTTTCCTACTTCCCCTATACAATATTCCATCTTCCTCTATACAATATTCCATCTTTAAATCCAAGAGGTAAAGCACAAAGGCACCCATGTCCTTCCTGCCCTGCCTGATCTCTGCTGTCCCCAAGGATGTCAGTGGCAGGAAAGCTTTTCCTGGTGGATTGGTGCTGTCACTCAGGTGTGGCTGTGTCCACAAGGACAATTGTCTTAGGCTGGAAATGGGGCTGTGTGCTCTGTCCCCATCTGTCAGAGCTGGGGCAGGTCTCTGCTGTCCATGGGGCAGTTTCCTTCATCTCTCCCACAGCCAATCCTCCCTGCAGGAGATCTCTGCTGTCCATGGCCACTGAGTGTCCCTGCATGGCTGAGAAAATTCCAGCATCCCATGGGAGATGCTCTGCCCAGGGGAGGAGCCAAGCATTCCTACCTGGATCCAACCTGCCCTTGGCAACAGCACAGCAGCCTTTTCCCCCTGCATTCCCAGAGGAGCAGCTTTCTTCTCCTCTGCATTCCCAGAGGGAGCCCAGGCCCATCTCCAGCAGCCCTGGAGCTTCAGAGGAAAACTCCCCCCTTGTCCAGGATCCCTGCTCCAGCAGAGCCACAGCTGGCACTGCAGGAGGGCTGCAGCCACCCCTGAATGGCACTGCTGCCACCACCCTGACCCACAGGGGCCAGGGCCTGCTCTGACTCTGGCAGTGCTTTGGTTTGGTTTGTACTATTGCATTTGTATTTTTAATTTTCCTAATAAAGAACTGTTATTCCTGCTCCCATATCTTTGCCTGAGAGCCCCTTAATTTCAAACTTATAACAATTTGTAGGGAGGGGGTTTGCATTTTCCATTTCAGGGGAGGCTCCTGCCTTCCTTAGCAGACACCTGGCTTTTCAAACCAAGACAACAATCTCCTGGGCACTGGGGGATTTGCAGGGAGCTTTCAGATCCCCACAGTTCCCTGCTCAAAGCCCTGCCCAGCTCCTGCAAATCCTTCCCTGGGATGTGACAGGAGATCTGTCCTGGCACAGCTCCACGCCTCCCTGGGAGCTGGGATGTTCCCCAGCCCTCTCAGGGACACCAGCCCACTCTGCAGACCGGTGGCACCTGCAGGGCTGTGCAGATTCCCCCATTATCCCTGTCCATGTTTAATCCCAGCCCCTCCCCGAGGGATCCCAGGAGTGCTCATTCCAGGCTGAGCAGGAATGGCAGCTCAGCAAGGCCTGGCTTGCTAAGGCAAACAAAGTATTGCTGGAATTAATACAGGAAAAAAATGGCCCTGCTGTCCTTCCTATTTTTATTTTCTTTCCCAGCCAAGCTGCCTGCTCCTTGGGATTTGGATTCCTTCAGCTGCACAGAAGGGCACGTGATTTATTGAAATTGGAAAGCTCGCAGACAGAAAAGGCTGTGAAATTATTTTGTATCTGACACAATCATTAGTGGTATTATTTCTTTTGGAGCTGGGAAGGACACTTATAAAACATCTAACAAGCTGCTAAGGAGATTGCCTAAAGCAGTGATTTTCAAAATGTGCTGCTGGAGCCCATTCTTTGTGCTCTGCACATAGATCAAACTCCAGTTTCTTTTTATGGAAAGGACTTCAAATAATATTTCTGAGGGGTGTTTATGACAGTTTGCTGGTCAGCCCATTCAAATATATGCCACCTGCTGATGGCATGACATGGAGATGACTGAAAGAGGCCAGGACACTCTAAGCAAGTGTGTTGTGGGGCAGAGGGGCACCCAGAGCTCCCCTTCTGCTTTGTGACTCCCTCTGTGCACGTGCACCATGCAAACCCTCCAAACGCAGGCCCTGAGCCTGGTATCAGTCTCTGAGGATGCTCTTGGAGGGGTGTGGATGGTCTCCTGTGGGTGCCCCACTTTGCCTGCTGCAGCCAGAACTTGTCCAGAGGTCCAGCCTGCTTGGAAGTTCTGGTTCAGATACAAGGGCTGCTGGTGGAAGGCACCTTCTGGGGGACAGGACCTTTTTCATCAAAAAATCATCACAGAATGGGTTGGAAGGACCTCAAAGCCCATCCAGTCCCCCCCCTGCCATGGGCAGGGACACCTTCCACTGTCCCAGGCTGCTCCAAGCGCTGTCCAACCTGGCCTTGGGCACTGCCAGGGATCCAGGGGCAGCCACAGCTGCTCTGGGCACCCTGTGCCAGGGCCTGCCCACCCTCACAGGGAGAATTTCTTCCCAATATCCAGCCCAAACCTACTCCCTCTCAGTCTGAAGCCATTCCCCCTTGTCCTGTCACTCCAGGCCCTTGTCAATAGTTCCTCTCCATCTTTCCTGTTGGCTCCTTCAGGCACTGCAAGGCTGGAATTAGATCACCCCAGAGCCTTCTCTTTTCCAGGCTGGACAGCCCCAGCTCTCTCAGCCTTTCCTCCCAGCAGAGCTGCTCCACCCCTCTGATCACCTCGGTGCCTGCTCTGGAGCCACTCCAGAAGGTTCCATGCCCTTGCTGGCTGTGTTTCCCCCAGGTGTCTGGAGGATGGGCTGGAGAGCAGAGCCCAGCCTGGCCTCCTGGCAGCTCTGCCCTCACCTCCAGTGGAGCTCCTGCACAAGAACTCTGCCACATCAGAGACTGGCTGTGCCTCCTCCTCCCAGAGGGGAGCAAATCCAAGGATTTGGCAACTTGTGCTGGCCAGATCTGCTCTGGGAAACTCTTATTGCCCTGGCTGAGGGGGCTGCTCACATCCTGTGAGCAGGATGTGCATTCCTAGTGGTGAGTGTGGGGTTTATTGTCAGGAACCCCAGCTCTCACCTGGCTCTTTGCACCAGCTGATCCCAAAGCCTGTTGTGGAAAAAGGTCCAAATCATGGACACCATTTAAAAGCTGAGACACAAAACCCAACAGTCTCAGACAAGGTCACCCCACAGGCAGCTGGCAGGGCTGAGTCCCACAGTCCTGTGCTCCAGCCCTGGGATGGCCACTTGTAATTGCTGTCAGCTGGCTGAGGGTGGCTGGAAGGAGCTGTTGTCATGGATACAGCATCCACAGGCTGTGCTCCTGCTCTTCCACAGGAGCTCTGTGGGCTTCAGACACCAGTGCAGCCATCAGCACAGGAAGGGTGATGGATTCACAGCTCAGACTGAGCTGCACCTCTGGGGCTGACCCAGCTGCTGGAGTCACCCATGTCCCCAGCACCAACAGCTGCCAGGACCTGTTGGAGCCACCTCCCACCAGTTCTGCCCAGGATTCACACACAGCTTGTGCCCTTCCCAGCCCCACAGCACCTCTCTCTCCCTGCCCCTGCCTTGGGTGGCCTTTCCTCCAAAACAGGGGGTCCCAGCAGTGGAGAGAGACACCCCAGCCACACCCAGACAAAGCATCCTCTGAGGAGGCTGTAGCTGCAGAGAGACCCAGGTGAGAACCAGCCTGTAACACTGAGAACTTGGCTGAAATTGGGTGGATTATGGGGAAATGTGCAGCCAATGCCTATTTGGCCTCTTCCCGTTCCCTTTTCTTTCATGGGATCGTGGAATACCCTCAGCTGGAAGGGACCCACAAGGATCATGGAGTCCAGCTCCTGCACAGAGACCCCAACAACCCCACCCTGGGCATCCCTGACAGCATTGTCCAAACACTCCTGGAGCTCTGGCAGCCCTGGGGCCTTGGGGGTTTGTGCTGTGCTGATGAGCCAGATGAAGCTCATCCTCTGGAATATGGTAGCTTCCATTTCAACAGGTTCAAATTTCCCATGTAAACATCCTCAGAAGATGGAATGAGAATCAGAGGGTCATGGAATTATTAAGGTTGGAAAAGGCGCTTAGGATCATTGAGTCCAACCATCCCCCCAGCACTGCCAGCTCTGCCACCAAACCATGTCCCCAAGCCCCCTGCAAATCAGACTGGATACTTTGGAGAACTGGAACTGTGAAAGATGCATTGTAGTGGGACCCACGAGGGGGAGTTTTAGATTATTGGCTTTAAAGCATTTACAGCATTGGTGTGGATAAAGCTGATGGGCTAAAAAACACTTTTAGTGCATTGTAATTAGGAAATAGCTTCTGGTTGTGATGGTGTGAATGATAACATCTGTGTTGTCTCACCCTTCTCATGAGACTGAAAATGGAATAAAAGTTTTTAAATCCCCTCCCAGCTGCCCATCTCTGGGTCAGAAAAGGGCCTGATCCAGCACACACCCACAGGTTTTTCAGCACTTCCAGGGATGGTGGTGCCACCAGTGCCCTGGGCAGCTGTTCTAAGGCCTGACCACCCTTTGGGTGAGGAAATTTTTCCCAGTATCCAACCTAAACCTCCCCTGGTGACACTCAAGGCTGTCACTCACAGGCACTGCCTGGCCATCTCAGGCCATGAGGACCTTTGTGTCCCTGTGGGAGGTGACAAGCACCACGAGCATGGTCATCCAAAGCCTTGCAGGAGCAGTGGGAGCTCTGTGCAGGAGGGTGACACATTCCAGGGCTGCTGCTGTCACAGCCCAAAGCAGAAGGACAAACTCGAGGCAAAGCACAACCACTGCTCCTCCCTGCAGGCCTTGTGGGATCCTCCTGCAGGACTTCAGCACTGCTCCAGGGCTCCTCTGGAGGGCAGGGGCTGCTTGGAGGGGTTTTTTTCCTCTGCTGCAGCACAGACCCCAGGGAACACACAGAGACATTTCACTGATTCCTCTCCTGGCCTCTGTGAGCTCTGATAGCAGCAGTGTGTCAGAACCCCCAGATTTCCTGGCTGAGCCTCCAGCAGCAGCTCCATGGCCATTAACACAGGTTTGTTTGGCAGCCTCACAATCAGCCAGGCTCATCACACAGAGAACTGCACCAGACTGTGATCTTTGTGCAGCCAGGGCCATTCCAAAGTGTTTTTTTTTCCTTTTTCTAGCACTGAGTTTACCATTAGATGTGCCTTAGAAAGCACAGATAATGCCATATATTTAGTGTAAAAATGATGATCTTTGGTACTTAGTGTCTGCCATCAGGAAAACCATTTTAATAAACAAATAAACAAATAAATTCAATTACTTGCAATGTTCAGAATCCAGGGAGATTCAGAATCCAAAAGGAGAACTGTAGACAACTGGTCAGAGAGCATTAAACATGCTTGGCAAAGGCTTGTGGCACATCAGACAGAGAAATGAAGTTCCCCTTAAATAACCTGAAATCTTATTGCTCATCCCTAATCTATTAATCATGAAATATCATTCATGCAAGAATAGGAAACTGCTTTCACACGTTCCTGTTGGACCCCTAGGTGCTGAGAATTTTAAACTTTCTCTGCTGAAAAGCACAAACCCACACGAAAATACTGTATTTAACCTAAAGCCATAAAGAAAACTTCCAAAATTAATTAATAACACTGAGATTACAAGTGGATAGTTTAAATAAAAGTGTGTAACATCACAAAGTAGAAAAATGAGTAGACACATTCCCATAGTCATTGCTGATGAAATGGAGGCCAAGTGAAGCTGCTTCACACAGGGCAAGGTGTGCCTGCCTAACTGCAGGGTAATTAGCAGTAATTAACAGAGCCCCAGCAGCCCTGTTCCCCTCTAATTGGCTCCTTCCTGCTACTTCCCAGAGCTGTCAGTCCCTGAGGGTCCCACCTTGCCCCATCCCAGGCACCATAAAAAGGCAGCAGGGGTGAAAGGCTGTGGTGGGTGCTTGGTTCTTCCTTGCTGGTGCTCTGCTCACCTCCAACAGGTAACACAGGTGCTGTTCCAGGGTTTCTAGGAGGGATGTTCAGGTGTTGGGCTGTGCTAGCAGCAGGGCAGACCCTTGGGCTCTGTTTTCCCTCAGTTCTGTTGTTCTTCTTTCTTTTAGTCAAGAGTTTATTGAAGCCTTGGTGGGGAGGTGATGCCTTTTCTGGGGCTACCTAAAAACAGAGCAAAAAGCTGGGCAAAATTGANCAAATATATGGAAAATAGAAAAGCTGAAATCCTAAGGCATCAGAGGAAGGAAGTACCTTGTGCCTCTCCTAAATATATTAATAATATTTGGCCTCTAGGGTGAGGAAAGAATGTTCTCCTTGTTCCTTTGATTATCACAAACCACCTGGAACTTAAACTTGAAACTGGGTAGATTTGTAAGTGGTACAGACCCCTCCTATGAGGCAGTTTTGGGGTTTTCCTGAACAGGCAGTAAAGGAACTTCTCTCTTTTGTGACCCTGGAGGGAAGGGTCCCCTTGGAGGGGATGTTTTCCTGAAGCTTTGGTGTTCCTTGCATTCCAGCTGCCATGGCCTCTGCCGTGCCCCACGAGGAGGAGGCTGCCCAGAGCTCCCCAGAGGTGGAGGAGGAGCAGGAGGTTGGTGCTCCCTGTGGGATGTGAGGACGTGGCCCTGCTGCGGCTGAGGGGAGCTGAGCCCCCAAAAATGGGAGTTTCCTCTGCTCAGGCTGTGCCCTGCAGCTTCTGGGAGACAACACAGACAAAGATGTGGACCTGGAGTCCCTGTAACCTCTTAGGCTCAGCAAAATTACCTGATTCTTGGCTAGGAAAGATGTTTCTCTAACTCAAGGTCCTGGCTCCTGGCAAGCAGGGCTCTCATGGAAAGACTGCAGTGTTTCAGCCTCCCTGAGACCTGCTGCTCTTGCTCTGCTCCTGTGACCAGCAGCATCCTTGCAGGCAAGGGTGAAGGCTGTCAGCTTAAAACCAACTCAGTCCTGGCTGGTGGAGCTGTTCTTGGGCTCTTGGCTTGTCAAATCACCATTCCAAGGTGAACTGGAGATGGGTACGTGGCAGAAGGACTGAGCTCACCCCAAACTTGGTTGTTTGTTGTGCTAGAGAAAAACTTTCCTGGGGTGGACAATCATCCATGCCAAAGCTCCCCAGCTCGTGTCACAGCTGAGTTATGGATTTAATTAAGTGTGTGAGCAAGGCCAGGTGATTTGGTGACAATTCCTCCTAAAGAGGGAATTTCAGGGCAGAACTGCTCGGGGCCATGTTTGGAGCTTCATGGCTGCTCTTTGCTTTGCTCTTCCAGGCTGCAGTGAAGGAGGTGGCCAGTCTGAGCCTGGTGGGCTCTGCCTGTGATGTGGTTTCTGCAGCTTATGCCTCCACCAAGGAGAGCCAGCCCTGCCTGAGGTCTGTGTGTGACGCTGCGGAGGAGGGAGTGCAGAGTGTGACCGAGGCCACGGCCAGCTGCGTGCAGCCCGTGCTGGCCACCCTGGAGCCCCACGGTAAAGCCCTGGGGAAGGGCAGGCCTGGCCTGGGAGGGACTCTCCAGCTCCTTCCACACCTGGGAGGAGGCCTGGGCTGAGGAAATGCACCTCTGCATTGCCATAGTGCAAGGACAACTCCTGGCTCATAAATCAGGCCAAAGCTGGGCCCTAATCCCAGCAGTGGGATGGAGAGTCAGGGATTGACTCTGACACTGGCTTTGCTAAAACTGATCTTTGCAAGGTGGAACTTGAGGTGAAACTGCAGAAAATCATGTTTTGACTCTGTTTTTGGTTCTCTCTTCAGTCACTGCAGCGAGTGAGTATGCTGCCAAGGGTTTGGATAAACTGGGGGAGAAGCTGGCACTCCTTCCAAAGCCAGTGGAACAGGTAAGAATTCAAGGCTGTGCTGTCCCTGGCAGGCAGAGGGGCTTGGTTCTTGTGGGATTTCTAAGCTAGGGAGGGATGTAGGCTTACACAGCTGAGTAAATACATGTGTTCTTTGTCCTCTTGGTGCAGTTCAGAATTTCAGTGTGAGACACAACCCACTCCATTATCTGCCATTCCCCCTGTTCCCCAGATCCTCTCTGACACAAAGGAGCTGCTGTCATCCAGGGTGGCTGAGGTGAAGGAGGCTGTGAGCAGCAAAGTGCTGGAGGTGCTGGATGTCACCAGGGAGGCTCTGCAGGGCAGCGAGGGCACTGCCACACCTGCAGTGACCAGTGCTGCTGGGCTGGCCCTGGGGCCTGCGGTGGGACACGTGGGTGTCTGTGGAGCAGAGGCTGTGCTGGGGACAGCAGAAGGTGACTCTCTCCCCATTGGCAATGAGGAGCTAGGTAAGGAAAGGCTTGTCATCCTCTCTTGGGTTCACTGATGGTCAGCAGTTGTCATCGCAGGTTTCTGGCTGGGTAATAATTAGCATTGACTCCATGGTTTAGAAGGTAAAATGAGTGTTTATTCAAAAGCACATCTCTCTTTTATAGAGAACATCGTGAACATTAATATCATTCGTCCAAAAGTAAAAACATTCCAGCTGATTGGTACACTGGACTTAGGTCAGTGTGGTAGAGCACATCTATAAACAACAAGGAGAAAAGAGAGATAATGAAATGGTTTACATTCCTCTGGGACTTTGTCCCAGGCTAGGCCTGGCAGAAATCTTTCTCCTTTTCTCTCTGACTGAACTGAGAATGCCTACAAAGGGTGGCTGTGGCTATAGAAGTGGGAACTGTTGGACTGGGGATGGTCAGCCCCATTCCTCACCCCACTGCTCTGGAATGGGGCTATGGGAAGAAGAGAATCCCAGAATGGTTTGGGTTGGAAGGCACCTTAAAGCTCATTTTGGGCTTCTCACCATGGGCAGGGACACCTTCCACCATCCCAGGGTGCTCCAAGCCCATTTCCAACCTGACCTTGGCTGCTCTGGGTACCCTGTGCCAGGGCCTCACTGGAGGGTACCTGGCTGCTAGTCTGGGATCTCCTGAGCCTGTTGCTGTGCCAGCTGTGACCCAGGCACTGCCTCTGTCCCCAGCCCAGCTGGCAGCGTGTGACTCGGGCACGGACGTGCTGCCCCTGGAGCAGCAGCGCGAGCGCAGGAGGTACTTTGTGCGCCTGGGCTCTCTCTCGGAGGAGCTGCGCCTCTTTGCCCACCTGCACTCCACAGCCAGGATCAAACAGGTCTGGCAGGGCATGCAGGGGACCCTGGCACAGCTCCACTGCATCCTCCAGCTGGTAGGTAGAGCCCAGCCCCTGGAAGGAGGGGACCAAAGCCCTGGTCTTGTCTCAGCTTCATTGCTGTGCTGAGCAGCTTTGCAATCCCCCAGCTGATCTGTCTGTCCTGGCTCGCTGATCTTCCCCTGCCACAGGTTGAGGCCTTTAAGGAAGGATTTAATCAAAAGCTTCAGGAGGGGCAGGAGAAACTACACCAGATGTGGCTGGACTGGAGTAGGAAGTATCTCAAAGAGAGTGGAGATGAAAGCCCTGCAGAGCCAGAGGTACTGCCTGGGGAGGGAGGCAGAGGGCTCTGGGCATCCTCTGGATTTGTAAGTGACTCATTCCTGATCGTGTCCTTCCTGCCTCCCCCCAGGAGATGGAGTGTCTGACGCTGCTGATGGCACGCAGGATCACCCAGCAGCTGCAGCTCACCTGCTCTGGGGTGGTGGCTGCCATCCAGGGCCTTCCCTGCAGCCTGCAGGACAAGCTGAAGCAGGCTCTGGGTGCCATCAAGGAGCTGCATGCTGCTTTCTCAGAGGCAAACTCCTTCCAGGACTTGTCCAGCAGTGTCCTGACCCGGAGCCAGAGGGAGCTGGCTGTGATCCAGGAGTACATGGAGGAGCTGCTGGATTACCTGAAGAACAACACTCCTCTGTCCTGGCTGGTGGGGCCCTTCTCCCCCAGGGAGGAGGAGGAGGAGGATCAATCCTCTCAGGAGGAGGAGGCAGGGGCAGCAGGAGCTGGGCACCTGGAAACCTCCAGCACCCCTATGTAGAGGATGAAACAATAATTGCTGTTGGCATTAAACCCTCAGTAAGTGGGAAGTGTAAGGAATTGTCTTCTAAAAGCTGCTTGTACTGGGTGATAACTGCTCAAAATAAAACTGCTGCATACAAAAACCCTGGCTCTGGTCTCTCTTGGACAAAGACTGGGAGGATTGCTCAGTGGGTGTGAGCTGTGCTCTCCTCACCTCTTCCTTGATGGAATTCCACTGTGCCCTCAGGGATGCAGGGAGAGCAGCCAGCTGTGCAGGAACCAGCACAGCTGGTGAGCACCAGTGTTGCCCTGGGAAGCTGTAATTCCTTCTCTCTCCCAAGCCTGGAGGCAAATACGTGCCCTGCTGGCACTGCCCTGTGCTTGGGAGAGCTGTCAGAGCCCTGCCATCCCTTGGCATTGCTTCTCCAAGGCCAAATCTCCTCCTGCATTTCCCTGCTGCTGCCTGGAGCAGGTGGGTTTGGGAGGTGGGGGAGCTGTGCCCTCACTGGTGGGGGGGACAGGCACCTGCCAGCCCTGCCCTCTCCTGACCAGGGCTTCTGACCACTGCCCTCTCCTGACCAGGGAGCTCAGACTCTTCCAGAGGCACATCCAGCTCCTTTTGGAAGAGGCTGGGGAGCCCAGTGCCCTCAGACTGGCCAGGAAATGCTGTGGGCTGGGCTGATGGACCGGGTGCCTGTGGGACTTGGAGAAGAAAAGCTCTGCTCCTGGCTTCTCATCCCTCTGTCTGCAGGGAGGAAAAGCTCTGCTCCTGGCTTCTCACCCTTCTGTCTTCAAGACCAGAAGTGGAATCTGCTCTCATGTGAGTACTGCTTTTTCCAGAGTTATTTTTTTATTTAAAGATAATTAAAGTTGTTTCATGGGGGTCAGAAATAGGGACTGGAGATGGGGATTTCTTTGTCAGTGGTGAATGCAGGTTTGAAGAGGTGGAACTTGCTCTTCTCTCACGTGAAAGTGACCACTTTTCCAGCAGCACTCATCCTCCACCCTGTGTGTAAGAGCTTTGTGCTGAGGCAGCAGTGTGTGGGCTCTGGGTTTGGGCAGCAATTATTCCTTCATGCAATACAACCCCCTCATGGAGGAATTTGGATCCTGATTCCCTGAGCTCAGCACGTACCAGACAAGGGTTTTCCTCCTGTAGCAACTGGTTTGTGCTGAAGGCAAAATAATCAGGCAGTTTAAGTTGCGGTTCCAAGGTGATGCTGAGATGTGAGAGAGAAATTGCAGAGTCATCCCTGCACTGTGTGCTCTCAGCTGCACAGGGAATTCTCTCTGGAGAAAAGCTCAGCAGTTCTGTCTCCTGGAACTCCTGCTGGACTTGGGGAGTGGGAACTGAGGATATTGCAGCCAGTCCTGCTGCTTGGTGGGAAATAAATGAACTGTGTGTTGTCTTCATCATGGCAAAGTTGTACCTTACCACCTAGGAATGCCTGAGATTTAAACTTGCCTGATTCTAAAAGTGGCTTTTAAGGAATAGCTGGGCATTCCTGCACTTGATATTGATTTGTCAGTGCAGCTCATCTGAGCTATGCTAACACAGTGCTTAGCCCAGCAAATCCTGCTGCTCCTGCCCCTGGATCAGTGGCGTGTGTTCTTGCATGGCCAGTAAATCTGTTTTCTGAGAACATTCCTGGCTGCCTGAGCCAGCTCGTGGGACCCTCTGGGAACTCTGTGTGTGGCCAGAATCTCCCTGTGCTGGAGCTGGTCATGAACAGCCCAGCACCTGTAAAGCTAAAAAAGCTCCCAAAAAGGCTACAGAGACTGTAGCAGAAGAGCTGCCACAGGCTGAAAGGCCCTTCTGTGGCAGCTCCTAAAGCTCTGCTTGGAAAGAGGAGGCTTCTCAAGCAGAGTCTGAGGAGTGGAAGCCTCTTCCCATTTTACTGTTTAACATCCAAAGATCCAGGGAGCCATGGAGACTTCTTACGCCAAACTAGAAAGGAGAACTCTGAGCAGCTGCACATGGGAAGAGTTTGACTTTTAAATTTGATCTGCTCTCATCCATGCTGCAGAAACAGCAGGGGATAAAGGTGGGAAGAAGCTGGGGATGATGAATGGACTGGCTTCCTGCAGTGTGTAAGGCTGAAGCTCCTCTGGGCTCTGGGAAAGTATCCAGGTTGTTCTTCATTGTCTCCAGGCTCATATGATTATCCATGCTTCTTTTGAGGAGTTTTGGATAGAAATGAGAAACGTGTTGGTGATGTGACAGCCCTAAGCAAACACCTTGGCAGGGAAGCTGTGCCTTGAGGCACCTCCTCTGCCCTCAGCAGCCCTGGGGAATGCTGCAGTGTTCCTTAACTCTGGTAATTATTGCCCTGGTGATTGGCTCACCCTCCCCTGTGCCAGCTCACTTCTGGGCTGATTTAAACTTTAAATGCACTCACAAGGGGCACTTGCTTCTTGTTCCACTTTTGGTGGATGCCACCACATCCCTCTGCCAGTTTTTTAAACATTTTAATGATTTCATTCTCACATTTATGTCCTGCTGCTGTCCTTCCTTCCATCCCTGCTGCCCTTCCTTCCATCCCCACTGTTCTTCCTTCCCTCCCTGCTGTTCTCTGCTCAAATGCCTGAGCTGTAGGTCAGGGACTGAACACTGGGCTGACACTTATGAGTGAAATTAGGAGGCATTAACCAAGCTATTTCCCTGTTTTCCTGCCTGGCAGAGGGAGTGGCTTAAGGAGACTTTCCCAAGCAGCTTTGTTAAGGCAGTAGATTGGGAAAGGGAAACTCTCAGGAAGTGCTGGAAGGCAAAAGCTCTGCAGCTGCTTGCAAGGAATTTAATTTCCCCTTCTCCCTTCCATGTGTCCTGCCACTCCTGGATGTTGTCATCCCTTCTCCAGAGCTGTATTTCTGCAGAATACACTGAGTATGTAACAGGTTTGAGGCTTCCCTGAAGGGCTGCTCGGGGAGCTGAGGTGCTGCCCAGCCAGGAGCTGTCTGCTTCCAATTTCTGTGTCACCTTCAGTTCTTGTGA
Organism: Ploceus nigricollis; assembly: GCA_013399945.1. Taxonomy (NCBI): domain Eukaryota; kingdom Metazoa; phylum Chordata; class Aves; order Passeriformes; family Ploceidae; genus Ploceus; species Ploceus nigricollis. Next base: position 225,371 of record VXBC01001438.1, on the reverse strand, counting down.
TGGGAAAAAATTGTTGCAGTGAGGTAGGAAAATCATAAAGAAATCATAAAACCAAGCCTGCTCTCCTGGAATCAGTGGCTGGCCTTGTCAGCCAGNTTATATATATTATATATAATTATAATGTATATAATACATAAGAATAACAACTTGTTGCTAGCTAATAATTGGCAAGAAAGCCACTGACCAATGGGAGTCACACAAGGTCTGTAAAACTTGTGTATGTGAATAAAGAATGGGCTTTTTCCACCATGGAGAAAATGGAGTCTGTGTGATTTATTCCCATAAAATTCAAGCTGTTCAGAGCTCATAGGAATTAATTTGGAATGGGATGGGTTGAAGCTGCTGTGGCTGGTCAGTGTGGGAGCAAAACCAGACTGTGGGCCTGCCCTGGTGGCTGCTGTGGGCAGGCAGGAGCTCTGCTCTGCTGGGTTTCACTTGGTTCTCTGCTTTCCTCGTGTCCCCTCCTCTCCCTCTCCTGCTGTATCTTCTCTTGTATTAGAGGAAGCCAAGTGTTCAGGGCACTGGAGGGAGCCCTGGAGGGATTTCCCTGCTCTCTGAGCTGGATTGTGGCAGCCTGCAGTGACCAGGTGAGATCAGAGTGGGTTTGGGAGCCCCAGAGAACACAAGTTTGTGTAAGAGGCCACAGGTGCTTGCAGTGCCCTCCCTCTGCAGTGCCCTGTGCTCCCTGCTGAAGCATCCCAGTGCTTTTCCAGCCAGAATCTTTGCTGCTGGCAGCTTTCAGCTCTTCTTTCCCCATTCCCTCCCTCGTGGCAGGTCCTGGCAGGACTCTGGGCTGGACTTTGAGCATTCCTTTGCTTTCCTCCCTCTGTCCCCTGCAGTGTGGGGGTTAATAAATGTGCTTCACACTGCCTTACAAAGTGGGTGTGAGCTTGTGACAGCTCCAAAGGGTCTTGGCAGGGCTTGTTACAGCCCCTGGTGCCTGCAGCACTGCCAGGCTGCTGCCCTGATCCATGCTGGGCTGCCTTTGGCTGCAGGAGCAGGGCCCAGCCAGGGAGTCCCTGCCCTGCTCTGCTGCCTCTGGCCACTGCAGCTGCCCCTGGAAAAAGGAAAACCAATTTGCAGGAGCAGCTCATTTGCAGCATTGACTCCCTGGAGTCCCTCTGATTTTCCTGTATTTACTCAGATCCAGCAATGGCTTCTCCAGCAGTGGAGGTGGAGGGGAGGTGATCCAGGGGGAGACTGAGCTGCTGGATGCTGCCAGGGCTGGGTTTGTGCCAGTCTCTCTATGGATTTCACTTTTTAATTCATGTTTTTGTTAAGCTTGCCTCACAGTGACAGGAGTTTGGTGCAGGAGCACAGAGTCCTGCCTGGCTCTGCCCGGGGGCGTGGGGGCTGTTAAAGGAGATTATCTGGGAGAGAAACAGCTGGGAAGGGGGGTGAGGTGGAGTGGGAAAGCAGAGAGACCTGGAGAAGGAGCCACCAGGGGGGCTGGGGACAGCCAGAGAGCAGGTGAGAGGCTGGATGGAAAATCAGTGGGAAATCCCCCCAAATGGATTGGGATTGAAGGTGAGAATCCAGTGAGTCTGAGGGAGCAGGGAATGCTGCACTGGGATGGGCTCACCTGGGGCAAGGTGCAGAGAACTGGAGAGCAGGTGAGGAACCAGCTGGAAGGAGCTGGAAATTCCTTTTGTACAGTCATTTTAAGGGCACTGTGTGTGTATCTTCTGAAGTTGACTCCCTGGGTGTCTCAGTGCAAGGCAAAACACCATCTCTGCCCTTTGGCAAGGGAATGCTGGGGAAAACCCCATTCCTCTGCAAGAGGAACCCCAAAATATTTACACAGCCTGGACCATCCTGCAGGGTGGTGTCCTCACACACCTTGGCTTTCCAGGATTTTCATGAGGAAACACCAACTTTTTCTTGGCAGAGAAATCCCACATTTTGGGTTTATGCCTGCTGTCCTCCCTAAAACCTCCCTGTGCCTCGAGCTGGCTGATTTTGGAGGAACACCTGGCACCTCTCACCTGGGGAGCCCTGTGCTGCCTCCCCTCCCTGCTCCATCTCTCCCGTGGGAGGGTGACTGCAGCTGGGGACTGAAGGTCACCTGAAATGCCATCCTCATTTAGCTGCCTCCATGGGGTAATTACTGCTGGAAATACAAGGTTTGCTAAACAAATTACAGCCCACATGCAGTGTTTACCTTGTGAGAGATGGATTGGGAACACCTGTGCCACTTTGTGGGCTAGAAAAAAGCAATTTTAGGTGTTTGAAGTATTTTTGCTTGTGATGTCTCCTGTTGGCTCTGTTTTGTGTCCTGTCCCACTGATCCCCAGCAGGTCAGGGCATGACACTGGTTGTGTGGTGTTGTGGCTGTTTTGGGGCCTCTCATCCTCCTGGGGAGGCTCCACCATGGCCTCAAGGAGGGCAGGTGAGCCCCAGGTGCAGAGAGCATGAAGGGTTTTGTGCTTCACTGATGGTTTGGGCACTGGAGAAGGGGTTGAAGCAGGGGAGGGTCAGAGCTGAGGTGCTCCTGAGCACATGCACTGTGCCAGGACAGGGGAGTGGCTTTGAGCTGACAGAGTGGAGCTGTGGGTGGGAAACTGGGAAGGAATTCCCCTGGGAGGGTGGGCAGGCCCTGGCACAGGGTGCCCAGAGCAGCTGTGGCTGCCCCTGGATCCCTGGCAGTGCCCAAGGCCAGGCTGGATGGGGCTTGGTGCTGACTGTGGAGCACACAGGGCTGGCTGGGAGCCCAGACATCCCACTGGAGACAAACATTGTCACAATTTTGTTCTGTATTAAATTCCTGCTTTTGGACCCAGTTTTATTCTCTGCCAGCTTGATGGTGCTGGGGAAGGATTGGACTTGATGGTCTTGGAGGTCTTTTCTAGCCCCTTCCAGTGCTAAACCAGCCTTTGCATGAAGAAATTTCCCTGATGTCCCCCCTGCCCCTCCCCTGGCCCAGCCTGAGGCCGTTCCCTCTCCTCCTGTCCCTGTTCCCTGGAGCAGAGCCCGACTCCCCCCCGGCTGTCCCCTCCTGTCAGGAGCTGTGCAGAGCCACAGGGTCCCCCCTGAGCCTCCTTTGCTCCAGGCTGAGCCCCTTCCCAGCTCCCTCAGCCCCTCCTGGTGCTCCAGACCCTTCCCTGGACACACTCCCAGGTGGATGATCCTACTGTGCTTTCCTAAAAGCCCTGAGAGTTAAATCATTCCCAGCTCCCTTTGTGCCCACGCTGGATTTTGATGGACACCCTGCAGCTCCAGGGCCACCCTCAGGTGAAGTCTCTGCTTGGCTTTTGACTTTTAATTTTACTTTTTAACATTTCTTTTTCTATCCTGCTCATACTGAAACAGTCCCAGAGCAAACTTGCTGCTGGCTAATCCACAGTGCAGGGTTTAAACACAGCAGGACAAGCCCTGGAGTGCTGCTTTCCTGTGGAACTGGGAGGTTTGGAAGGTTTGGAAGGATGTGGAACAACCTTTGCTTTCCCAGAAGGGTCAGGCACAGACTAACCACCAAGCAGAAAGGAGTCTATTCCCAAGTTTCTAATACCCTTGGTAGAAATAAAGTTAGGTTCTCTAAGGGACATTTAAAGGTTCTTTTTCATTGGATTTTCAAATATTTTCCATGTGAGTTATTTCTGTCTGTTGGCTTTTGGGATAAAGCAGGGAAAAAGCTCTGTCACCTGCAAACTGAAGGGGATTTTTGGGTTGGGAAGTTCTAGGCAGTGTTTCATTTATCTATGAGGTGATTGAGGGTTTGGGAGGGGGTTCTAAGAATATTAGAAGTCCTGTACCCCGGTTATCACCCCAGCTATTGTGTTCCTACCCCCCTCTTATTGCGGAGAAAATGCAGGTGAACCCAGGATGGGAAGAGATGATGATGTCTGACTCTAATTCAGAAGGCTGAATGATTTCTTTATTATA
>VXBC01001438.1:170114-211282 GCA_013399945.1 Ploceus nigricollis | reverse complement strand
GGGCTGGCCTGGGTTTGGGACATTTGGGAGGGTCAGCTCATTACCATGGCAGCACCTGGCCCCCAACCAAGGTGTCAGGCAGTGACCTCCAGCACTGGGCAGGGAGGAGGAGTCCATGGACAGAGCTTTGGGAGGGGCTAAAGGGTTAAAAGTGAAACCTCCATTGTGTGGGTGAGCACGTGGTGGGGAAAATCCTCTGCTGCTGACGCTGTAATATTTTATCTATTCAGTCTTCTGTTGTATTTTTGATAAGGTTTTAATAAACCTTTTAAATTCCTGGAAGTGAGCATCGTTTTTCTCACAATTAGTTGAAAGGAAAGGAAGGAATAGGGCTGCCAGACCATGGCAATTGAGCTCACAGACTATGGAATATCCTGAGCTGGGAGGGACCCACAGGATCAGCCAGGGCAGCCCCTGGCCCTGCACAGACCCCCCAACAGCCCCACCCTGGGCACCCCTGGCAGCGCTGTCCCAACACTCCTGGAGCTCTGGCAGCCTCGGGGCCGAGCCCATTCCCTGGGGAGCCTGGGCAGTGCCAGCACCCTCTGGGGGAGAACCTTTCCTGATCTCCACCCTGACCCTCCCTGATACAGCTCCAGCCATTCCCTGTCCCTGTCACAGAGCAGAGCAGCAGGGTCTGACCTCAGTGTCCTCTGCTCCAGCTGAACAGACCAGCAGTGCCCTCAGCTGCTCCTCGTGGGCCTGCCCTTCACCATCCTCATATCCCTCCTTTGGGCATCCTCTAACAACTTTTAAGTCAGAAGTAAGAAAAAAAAAATCAGTGGTCAGAAAAGATGCAGGAAATCCCCAAGTCAACCATCTGAAAAGAGACTGAACCACTCTCCAAATAAAATCTTGCACTGTTTCCCCTTTATTAGCATCCTTCATTTAGCCATTAAAGCATTTTGCCCTTGTCTAAATATCTTGTAATAATATTTCAGGCAGTTTTGAAATGCTACTTTAAAAATTCTGAGGCAGGAAATGGGCAAGAGTTGCCCTTTCACAGAAAGGTAAACAATAATGTGCAAAAAGAAAAGAATCATCTTTCCAGTGAATGGAAATGTTCTGAAACTTCTGCTGGCATGCTGAGATTTCATTTCCAGTGAGTGATTTTTTGGAAAACAAAAGGACTTTAGGAGAAACTTGTGGAATTGCTACTGTAGGGCCATGGAAGAATGACAGAATTCCCAAGAAAGTTGTGTGGCCATCAGTCCCATGTCCATGCACATTTAACATTCTGTGCTGGTGGATTGGGAAGCTCATCCAGGATCTTCCCAGAAAGCTGGTGAGGAAAGCAGCTGAATTGCACAAACATTTTGACTCCAGCCTTATTCAAACATGTGCTTCCAGGCACTGCTGGGAAACTGATCTTTAAACCACTAAATGAACACCTGGAGGGAAAAGCCTGCTTCAGCTTCGTGTACATCTCTTTTTTTTTTGAGGCAAACAAGGAAAGGGTGAAGTTGTGCTGAACAGAAACACACTGAAACCCAAAAAATCAATTCCTTCAGTGGTTAGGAGGAATCTTTCCTGCATTCATAACAAAGCCAAGATTAATTGGGGAACACTGGTTGTCAGGAAAAAATGGAAACAAGCAGCATTTCCATGGATTCCAGAATAATGAACATTCTGCCTCAGTAATCAATAACTCTAAGCAGCTTAACAAGGCAGGCTTTGCTGTAGGACCAGCTTAGCAGCTGTGCTGGAGATTGTCCCAGAGCCTCAGGGTGATTTCTGTGTCCTGCTCTGGAACAGCACAGGCACTGCTGGAGTTCCCAGTGTGTGGCAGGCACAGTTCCTCCCTCTCAGGATTTTTTCATGGAGAAGCACAGAGAGAAGAAAGAGCAAACAATTCCTATCTCTGCTCCTTGCTTTCCCCCATCTGGGATGTGTTTGGAGATGTTTTACCTGGGGTGGTTGTTTCATTGGATTCTGGTGAGGATTGTTTGGCTCTGGTGGCCAGTCAGACCCAGCTGTGTCTGGGGCTCTCAGAGAGGATCACGAGCTTGTGGTGATTAGATTGTGGTAGTTAGAGATGGTAAGTTAGAAAGTAAGTATGTAGTTTAGTATCTCTTTAAATAGTGTATTAATGTAATACAGTACAGTTTTAATAAAGCAATCATTCAGCCTTCTGAACTGGAGTCAGACATCATCATTTCTTCCCATCCTGGGTTCACCTGCTTTTACAATACCAGTGCCTTTTGTATCTCAGGATTGGAAATATTGCACCAGCACAGCCCCAGCCTCTGCTGTCCCCGTGCCACAGGGCAGAGTGGGGCTGGAGCAGGAGCCTGGAGAGACAGAGGTGTAAAATTCAGCTGCAAATATCAAATCCTTCTGTCCTCCCAGAGACTTCCAGGCTGGAATTTCCTCTTCTGGTTTAACACAGAGACACGAACGTGCTGTCTAAACTTTAAATCTGCCTCTGTTTTTGATCATATTTAAGCCACCTAAGTATTTTCCCCACAGAAGCTTGTCCCTTCCTACAAGCACATCGCAGGTATCCTGAACTGAGACAGGAATACAAATAGTGTCAAAATATTGGTAAACCTCTAAAACCCCCAGGGATCAGAGATGAAATGAAAATCCAGAAGCAGCAATAATAAATCTGAAATAACTTGGCTCGCAGTCTCATATTTATAATTTCATCTCCAGTCTTTGCAAATATGGAATTTTCTGAGCAGCGTCTTGGTAAAATCAGAGCATCTCAACATTTTAATGCATGGAAAGGGCCCCTGTGAGAGCTCACCTGCTTCCCTCTCCAGTCCTTCCACATGCTTCTCTCAGCACAAAACACAATTAGGAAAAAGCTGCAAGTTTGAAAAGGTGTTGCAATAAAATAAAGAAAGACCTGGGGAAGGCTTTGGAAGCTTGATAGTAATGAAATCTACTGCAGAAAGGAAAATCAATGTTGCTATCTTTATATATCAACATAAACATTTTTATTTCATTACAGGAACGAGAAGGACGAAGTGTAATGAATCAAGAGGGATTTCAGGAGGGGAATGAAGATGAAACAACCCAGCTTGTCACTGCTGCTGTCTCGTGAAGGATAACCCTGTCTCTCCAAAACACTGTAAATCTTTCACCTGAGAGCCTTTGCAGCCCCGGGCAGGAGGGAGAGCAGAGCTCCAGCAACAACTCACAGCCAAATTACTGCCACAGTGGCTCTCTGATGGGGACATTGATGGGGGGGTGTGAGGCTGTGCACATCCCTGGGGGCTCCCTGCTGCCACAGGTGCAATCCAGATGTTCTTTGGGACAGAGGCTCCAGCCCGTGGGAGGGGGGCCTGCCCAGACACCCCCAGAGCTGTCCCAGAGGACCCAGAAAGGACATTTCTATTCAATGGAAATGGGATTAATTTCTTTTTGCACATTATTGTTTATCTTTCTGTGGCAGGGTAAATCCTGGGCATTTCCTGACCTGGAATTTTAAAGTAGGATTTCAAAAGTTTCCAAAATATCACAGGAAGGTAACCAGAGAAGGGGAAAATGCCTCAATGGCTAAATGAAGGAATCTGATGCTAATATAATGGAAACACAACTCAAGATTTTCTCCAGCCTAGCCCTGCCACACATGGACAACAAGGGCTGAGGCCAAGCTCAGGAATTCCTGAGGGCTCAATCCTCCCTGGCAGTGACATGGGACAGGTTCATGTCAGGGTGGGACTGAGCTCAGAGTGTCTCAGCCAGGCCCTGAGTAAAATTCTGCACCCTCTCTTTGGCAAACAAAGCAAAATGTTCCTAAATCCTCCCCCCAGGCTGAGTGTCCTTCACATAACAAGTCAACAAACAGGAGGGAGCAATGAATACATTTGCAAAAATGGGTTTGGCTCGTGGACAGAAGGACTGAGCCACTGAATAATGTATTAATGTGAGCAGCTCTGTCTGAATGAGGGAAGGCAGATTTAGATACATGAACAGGTCAGGCATCAGAAATTTTAGTTTGTGCAGACTTGGAGCACAGAATGCCGACTCCATTTCAATTAAAAATAATCTTATTAATTTCTGTTTTAAGTTGTATGGAAACATCGCAACGTTCTTGTAGCTGTTTTCAGAATAAAACTGCTCAGCTTGGCAGCACAGACCTTGGAGCAGCTTCCCCACATTTTGGGGATTGGTGGGGACCCTGAGGACAGGGCTACTGGCCATGGGGACCTGGCCAGCTGCAGGAATGGGCTGCTGGGAGCCTCAGAAAGGTCAATAAATACAAAAGCAAAATCCTGGGAGGAGCACCAGGGGCTGACACTGCTGGATCTGGGGAAAGATTTGCAGAAAAAGGTGCTGGGGCTGCTGGTGGACAAGCCAGGGATAAAGGGACACTGAGCCCTGCAAAAGCTGTTAGTGAGAGTGGCAGTGTGGCAAGGAAAGGGATCCTTGCCCTCCTGGATCCCAGTGCAAGGCCAGTGGGTCCAGCCATCAAAGTGGACAGGGATGGAGAAAAAATGGACAGGGATGGAGAAGAAATGGTCAGGGATGGAGAACAAAATGGACAGGGATGGAGAAAAAATGGTCAGGGATGGAGAGGCTGAGGGGGCTGGGTCTGTTCAGCCTGAAGAAGAGAAGGGGAAGCTGAGATCTCATCATAATCTGCATAATCTGCAGTGGCCTGACAGGATGGGGGTGAGGTGACACTTCCCAGAGATTCATGGGGGAGAGTCAGAGTCCACAGGTGGGATCAGGGGAAATCCTCATCAGACAGAAGGGGAAAAGAAAATCATGCTGAGGGTGATCAGACACTGAACCAGGGCTGCAAGAGAGGCTGTGAGATATCCAAAATTCACCTGGGCAAGGCTTGGAACAGGAGATCATGGGTCTGCAGCACACGTGGAGTTGGATTCAGGTCCAGCTGAGGGGGTGCAGAGCTCTGAGAAAGGACAGTCACAAATCCTTGAACAATCATCTTGAGGCTCTGGCCATCCCCTGGAAGCTGCAGCACCTGGCTGTGCACAGCCACAGTCTGCAGGGCAGGCAGTGATCCCCTCTGTGCCCTGAGGGAATGTCCATGGCAGCTCCCAGGAGTGCTCATGGCACTGTGCCATGGCTGTGCCCAGCCAGCCCTCCCTGGGATCCATGGCAGGCCTGGTTTCTCAGCAGGTTAAGGAAAGCATTTTCATAGCCTGGAGTGTTTTCCTCTCGGTGCTTTCCCACACCAGCTGGCCCACAAGCAAACTTCTGGATGCTTCTGCTGCCTGGGGGACTTCCTCCACTGTTGGAACCCTGGCTGCTCAGAATTTCAGATTTCTGTGCTGACAGGCACTGACCCCCAGGAGAACACTGCACTGACCTGAGGCCGTGGAGAAGCTTCCAAAATGGAATGACAGAACTGGGATTGTGGGTGTGGAGTTTGAATAGAAGTGTGTGATATCACAGGGTGGAAAACTTAGAGTTTAAGGGTTTAGAATACAGTAATATATATAAAGTAAGATGGAGGTTTTAGGGTGGTGGCTTGTTGTTCTTCTGCACCTTCTTCTTTACCACCTTCTCCATGGGTTTGGGTGGTATTTTGTAACTGGACAGAAAAGTCCACATTGTGGGACATGGGTAATTAGTTATTGCGTTAAAAGTAAAAATAATTTAGGTGTCATTTCTTAATTGGACAGTTTTTCCTTAAAAGACCTTGTAGAGAAACTCAGTTAACCTATTTTGTACTGTTAGTGAAATACTACAGAACTCATGCCTTGTAAGCCTGATATAGATAAGAATTAATAAACATCTGAATCTGAACATGAAATATCGAGTGCTTCAGAACAGACCTTGACAGAGGCACAAACAGGCACTCCACTGTTGCTGCAGGCTTCTGGCTGGGTAATAATTAGCACTGACTCCATGGTTCAGAAGGCTGATCAATTGCTTTATTATATCACCTTATAGTATATTATATTATATTTCTATTATGTTACAGTATATTACAATAGCAAGAGCTCTCTCTCAACTCCCCAGAGATCTCGTGACTCTCCCCTCTGGGCTGACACAGCTGTGTCTCTCATTGGTCACTAAATCCAAGCAATCACCTTGGGTACAATCTTCAGAATACATTCCAGATGGGCAAACACAGGAACAGAAAGAGAGATATCAATTGTTTTAATTCCTTTTCTCTAAATTCCCAGGCTCTGGCCTAGGAGAATTTTCTCTCTGCTCCCTCTTTGACTGAACTGAGAGCTTCCACACTCCACCTCCTCCAGGCTGCTCCCTGCTGCCCACCTCATTCCCACCCTCCAGCACATCCCTCCTTTATCCCCACGGCTCAGGAAGGACCCCAGCCCTTTGCTCTGTGTTCCCTGGGCTGTTTCTCCTCCACAGCTGATCTCTCTGTGCTGCCTGTCAGGGAGAGGTGGGGAATGGCTGTTCCAGCTCTTGTTTCACCTTTCCCCACTGCCACCGTGCAGGGCTCCTCCTTTGGTGTTATCAGAGCTGTTTCAGTAAAACCCAACTTCTGACAACCCCTGTCCTCTGAGATCTGCCTGGCAGGGCTTGGAGGCACCCAGGATTTCCTCCTGTGTCACTGTCCCTTCTCTCTTTTTAAATAAACGTGACATCCCTTTTGCTCCTCCGGGCTGGAAACTTTCTTTTCTCCCCAGGGAGCTTCATTCTGTCGCTCCAAGGTCTCAGGAGGCTTTGGGAATAAAGAGTCCAACAAATTAGATTGGTTTCACTGTGTGGATGAGCCTGCAGCGGGGATATTGGGGTTTTGTGTGCTGTGGTTTAATTTCTTTCTCATCCTGTAAGCTCTGCAATCTCTTCCCAGCTCTTATCCCTGAGAGCAATGTTGGGATGCTCCCCTCTGCTCTGACACTGTTAACTCCTCCAAGTCTAATGGGAATCTCAAAAGAAGGTTGCCTGCTCTGGGCTCTCTGTAGCCCAACATCTTGTGCTGATTTTCTCTCTGGAGGATTTGCAAAGTCTGGCTGGGGAGCCAATTCTGAGGGTTTGTAACACCTCAGCTCCTCTTTGTCACAAATTAACAGCTGAGAGGTAATCTCCCACCTCCTGCAAACATCCTTTGACCCCTTGTCCCAGCTTTCCAAGCAAGATATATTCTATTTGCCATCTGCATGGCAGGTGTCTCCTGTTCATTGGGCAGTTTTTCCTTATCTCTCCCACAATCAATCCCCCCCCAGGGAGACATCTGCTGATAATGGGCCACTGAATGTCCCTGCATGGCTGGTAAGAGCTACAGCACCCACTGGGAGCTGCTCTGCCCAGAGGGAGGAGCCCAGCATTCCTACCTGGATATAATCTGAGATTCTGGCACACCAGCACAGCTTTTCTCCACTGCATTCCCAGAGGAGCAGCTGCCTCTTCCCCTGGATCTTCAGAGGAAGACTCCACCTTCCTACAGGATCCCTGCCCCAACAGAACCACCCCTGACACTGCAGGAGGGCTGCAGCCACAATTCCAATGGCACTGCTGCCAGCACCCTGACCCACAGGGTGTCAGGCTGGATTCTGACTCTGTCAGTGTTGTTTTGGTTCACTGCATTGTTTATTTTATCTTTTTATTTTCTTCCCTAATAAAGAACTGTTATTCCTGCTCCCATATTTTTGCCTGAGAGCCCCCCTTAATTCCAAATTTATAACAATTTGGAGGGAGGGGGGTTTACATTTTTCCATTTCAGAGGAGCCTTCTGCCTTCCTTAGCAGACACCTGTCTTTCCAAACCAAGACATCCCTTTACCTTGAGGGAAGGTTGTCCACACAGCACAGACCCCACCCCTTCCTCCAAACCCCTCTCAGAGCTCAGGTAGGAGCAGATGGAGGCTGAGCATCCCCAGCAGTGAATCCATCCAGAACCCTCTTCCAGCATGGTTTGAATTACTCAAATGTAAGTATGGAAGGTATAAATAATTCAGAGTACATTTGTTTCTTTTGGAAGCCAGGTTTCTGAAGGCACTGACACTCCCACACCCAGTTCCAGAACTGGGCTCCCCAGCCAGGAATGCAGGAGCTTGGGAAAAAGCTGTGGGAAGGTCTGGAGCTGAGCCAGGTTTCAGCCCCATCTCACTCCATAGATGCTGGTCCAGCCACTCCTTGCAGCCTTCCATGAAGGATCCACTGGGCTTGCACCAATCTCCTCCAGTCCTCTACTGCCTGCAACCATTTTTTAAAAGTTCCTGATGAGTAAAGAGAATTTCATACTGTATTTGAAATGAATGGTTTCCTACCATCCACACAAGTGGAAAACACTCAGTCTCTTTCTTTGCAGCATCTTTAAAGAGTGTTTCTGCATCCTCTCCTTCTTCTGTCTCCTCTGGTTTATGCTGAGAAGCCCCAGTTGGTTCACCTTTCTCCATAGGTCTGGGAGCTAAAATATGGAATAACTGCAAGGATCAGGGATGAGTTTAGCAGCCTTGGTCCTGCAGGGAATGAAACTTGTGACTAAGAGATCTTTTCCTCATGGCATGAGTCAGCTGAGCTTCAATGAAATGGCTGCAAATAGGTGTCAGGGTTATTAGTTAGCAACAATCCTAAACCTCATTCCCTCCCTTCAGCTGTAGCCTCTGGATTCATTCCATAGGCTGAGCTAGAGAGAAAGGCTTCAAAGGCTGAAGAATTCCCAGAATGACCAGGTTGGAAGAGACCTTCAAGATCATCGAGTCCAGCCCAGCCCCAACACCTCAACTGAACCCTGGCACCCAGTGCCACATCCAGGCTTTGTTAAACACACCCAGGGATGGTGACTCCACCACCTCCCCGGGCAGCTATTCCAGAACTTTATCACCATTTCTGTAAAAAACTTTTTCCTGATATCCAACCTGTATTTCCCTTGGTGCAGCTTGAGGCTGTGTCCTCTGGTTCTGTCAGTGCTGCCTGGAGAAAGAGCCCAGCCCCAGCTGAGCACAGCCACCTTTCAGGAGCTGTGGAGAGTGATGAGGTCACCCCTGAGTCTCCTTTTCTCCAGGCTGAGCACCCCCAGCTCCCTCAGTGGTTCCTCACAGGGTTTGTGTTCCCAGCCCCTCAGAAAGTCTGCTTCTGCATTTTTGGAACACAGCAGTTGTTGCACATTCTGCTGAAGGACCCAGGTGTGAGTGGCTCTGCAGAGCTGGGAGCAGGAATCTGGAATGATGCACGTGCTGCTCTTCCCAGGAACGAGAGGCACTCTGGGGAAAAGCTCCCCATGGAGCCTCAGGCCTGGCTTCTGTGAGAGTGGCTTGCAGGGACTCTGCTAATGATGGGCTCCTCTTGTTTTTACTGAGTTCCTCTGCTGAGGAGCTGAGCAACAAGGGCTGGAATGAACCCTGGGTACCATACAAAGTCTGGAAATATCCCAGAGATGGTTTAAAGAACACTTTGGACACATAATCCTGGAGACAAGTTTATGCAGCTGAGACCAATTGCCTTCTAAGGAGCAAATTGTAAACAACATATTCTTACAGTTAAAAATTAGTCTTGTTTAATGATATCTGTTTAGTCGATGTTAGGAAGTAAATCAGTGTGTGAGTAGTAAAACAATAATGTACTTTAAACTAAATTATTAGTAAACAAATCAGTCTGGTAGGCAATGAATGCATGATACATTATTCATTTCTATTATCCAAAACACTCCACCAGCTCTCAGAGCCTGGCAATAAAGTATTCAGGATACAGTCTCCACCATCCCAGCAAGCAGTCTCTAATGTGATATTAAAGTTAAAAGAGAAGTGAAGGATATTCCCCCAAAGCAAGGTATTTGAGTAATCCTGGAATGAATCCATCTCATGCTTCTTTTTAAAGCTGGGTTTGGTTTTTTTGGGGACTAAAGCACTTTCATTACAGCTGGAGTGACACTTGTTCCCCACTTGGGGCCCGTTACCAACCCGTGAATTTCTCCCAAGACGACTCAGTAGCACAGGAGTGGATTCTGTGCCAGGCTGGTCCTGCTGCCTCCCTTCACCCCAGTGAGGAGCCTGGAGAGCCTGAGCCAGGGCTGTGTCCACAGCCAGGGCTGTGCCCACACTTTTCAGAAGGAAAAAGCCCCAAGAGGCCGAGGGATGGTGCCACAAGGCCTTCCCTGGCCAGTGTGTGCCCTCTTTCCTGGCCCATGCTGGGATGGGAAGGAAAGGGAGCGGGATGAAGGATGGGGAGGGGGTTTCTGCCCACAGCCAGGAGACCCTGGAATTGCACCCAATGCCACTGAAGTGTCTGAACATCGCTGCTGATGGGAAGCAGACTGACCTTTTTTCCTCTTTAGCTGTCGCGCGTGCAGATCTCCGCTGATTTCTGTCTTGTACTGAAATAAACCTGCCTTATCTCACCCTGCTGGCTGTGCTCCATCTCATTCTCTCCCCATCCCAGTGCGAAAGGGAGTGATGGAGTGACTGAGTGGGCACCTGGCACCCAGCCAGGGTCATCCCACCACAGAGCCTCAGGAAGCCCTGCCCTGCATGGTGGAGGGAGAACAAGGATCATTTCATGGAATCACTGGATGGTTTGGGTTGGAAGGGGCTTAGAGCTCTCCTTGTGCCACCCCTGCCATGGCAGGGACACCTTCCACCTTCCCAGATGGCTCCAAGCCCTGTCCAGCCTGGCCTTGGACATTCCAGGGATCCAGGGGCAGCCACAGCTGCTCTGGGCACCCTGTGCCTGCCCACCCTCACAGGGAAGAACTTTCAAATCTCTCCTCTTATGGTTTAAAACCATCACCCCTTGTCCTTTCACCACCTGCACTTGTAAAAAGTCCCAGACCCCATGGGGAGGTCAGGGGGGTCTGAGTAGTGGAAGAGGAGCTGCTCTGCATGAGGCACTGTGGCCTCTGGCCTGTTTTAAGCAGGATCTAAAAAGATGTGGACTTCTGGTGGGGTTTAATCCTCCCTGTGCTGCCAGTGGCTTTGTTTGCCAGCAGGGAAGTCAGAGCCACCAGAAACAGAGATGCTGGTCAGGAACCATCACTGCAAATGGAGGTGGACACTCGGGTCTGGGGCAGAGCAAGAGGAAACGGCCTCAAGATCCACCAGAGAAGGTTTAGATTGGATATTAAGAAAACTCTCATCAAAAGGGGTGGTCAGGCATTGGAACAGCCTCACGGGGCAGTGGTGGAGTCCCCATCCCTGCAGGGCTTCAAACAACATGTGGATGTGGCACTTGGGGACATGGGTTACTGGTGGCCTGGGCAGGGCTGGGAGAACGGTTGGACTGGATGGCCTTGGAGGGATTTTCCAACCTAAAGGACTCTTTGCTCCTGTGATATTTCTGAAGTGCAAAACAAGGCTGCTGGGGCAGGGCAGTGGGCAAGGCCGGCAGTGGCTGGTGCAGAAACTGTCTCAGTTTTGGGGTGGACACCCTGCTGACCCCACTGCAGTGACTCTTTTCCTGCCAGGTCTCCAGCTTTCATAACCCAGCCCAGGAACTTTGTTTTGAGGCACATCATGTGTGATACTCTTTTTTTATAAAATCCCCATTTCCTTGTGGTGATTTATTGGTTTCCTGCTGAGGGGAGCAGAGAAGTGAGCCATGCAGCCACCTGGGTGCTGAGGGCTCACCCCAGGGTGGTCACTGCTCCATCAGCAGGGCGTTCAGGGATTTTTCCCTTTGGATATTCCTAATGCTCTGCAGAGAATGAAGCTGGTGGGACTTAAGGAGTGGGCCAGTCTTTCCCCACAGCTGGGGCTGCTGCACTCTCAGGTCCTTAATCCACTGCAAAGCTCTGGCAGCCAGCTGAGGCGTGCCAGGGCTCAGCAGGTTTCCTGGGGAAACACGGGGGATGGAAGCACAGCAGGGTTCTTACCTTCAGAGGAGACACACCCTGATGTGGTAATCCATGATGTGTGACTTCCCCGAACCAGGACATCCTGGAGCCTTCCAAACCCACATTTCTGTCATTCTGCACCCTCGGCAATCCCTGAGGCACACTCCCCTCCCTATCCCCCCTGCCTCAGCTGCCTCCAGGCTCCCGGGGCAGGGCTGGGGGTGCTGCTGAACCCTTGGCTTTGTGAGGGGAGCAAAAACACCAAATGGCACAACCTGGCTGCTCTTCTCAGGAACAGAAGGGATGTTTCAGATGGATGAGTGGCTGAGCTGCCACTTCAGATTCTCTGCACACACATCCTGCTGCCTGTCAGGCTGGGACTGGGAGATCCAGGGAATCTGCACTTGCCAAGGGAAACCAGGGGATCCTGTAGGACACGAGAAAACACGACACGAACACGCTGCTGCTCTCAAGGTAAAAAAGGGAAGTTTATTTTCTGGCTCCAACATTTATAGATTTCCAAAGGTGACAGTGGATTGGAGGGTGAAAGTGCCACCTCTCCAACAACACTGGACAAACCAACAGTCCATCAAATTTCTCTTCTTCTATAAAAGAATGCAAAACAATAAGTTATTTACAGAAAGTATGTGAGAAAGTTTGCTACAAGAATGTAAACATCAGAAAGCTTAGAGAATCTTAAAAAATCAAAGCAACAGGATCCAACCTTGCTGCAGAGAGAGCATCTGAAACAGCACTCAACAGAAGGCACCCCCAGAAATGAGGCATTCCTGCCATGCACAGTCCTCACAGAGACAACAGCCTCCAAGTACATTAAAATATCTGATGGATGATCTCTGCTGGGATATTTGCCTTCCTGAGCTTAGGAGTACAGGCAAAATCATAACTGGATGTACACATCACTGAAAATCAGTCATCAAATATTTCATCTGTGCAATGACCAGGGTGTGGCTGGGGTTTTTCTTCCATAGCTAATCTTGGCAGAATGAAATCCCTTCCCATGGTGGCTGTGGAGTGCTGAAATCCTGAGGCCAGTTTTTCTCCCTAGGAACTGAGATGCACTTTCAGTGTCTTGCCTGTTTATTTGTGCAAGGGTCTGATTGCAGAGGTGTTCTGGCTGCATGGTCAGCAATCAGGGAAGTCCAAAACATAAATCAGGCCGTGCCAAAGGTGAGGAGGATTGAATGAGGTGGAGAAATGTCTCCAGGCTCTGTCCTTTCCATGACAAGCTCTCCTAGAAAAGAAGATCCCTCCAGAAGCCACAGCCCTTCANAACCATGGAGTCAGTGCTAATTATGACCTGGCGTGGATAAAGATCAAGTCTGTGAGAATATGAAAACAACTTCAGGAAAATAGCAGTAATATCTAGATAAGGAATTGAGGAGAGAATGCAAGCACTGCTTGCATGGAAAACCACAAAAGACAGCCCCTCAAAAAGGTTAAGAAGTTGTAGTAGGAGCTACAAAACCTGTAACACCCTAAAAAAGGATTCAGGAGCTGAAAATTGTTCTGACAACCCCTAAGACCTTTAAGAAGCCAAGTGTAAAAGGAGGCTCAGAGAAGGGAAAGGCAGAGCAGGAAAACACAGGGCCCGTGTTGCATTTACACCCACCGAGGCTGGGGGAGCTCAGAGCCTCCTGCACGGGAGATTTGTCATGGACTGAGGCACTTCTGGGTGAGGGGACACGGAAAATGACAGGATGAGCAGCAGCAGATAGCCAGGCCCAGATGGTGGCATCCACGTGCTCTGAGCATGAGTGTCCTAGGTTACAATATAAAGATGTATTCTATTCCAGTTCTCAAGAGCTGGTGAAACCAGGAGGGGCACTGCTTTTTCCTGATCTCCTGTTAACGGGCCCATCAATGCCTTTCGGCATGACTCAGAGATAACTCCCCCCAGCAGCCATTTCTGTTTAATGGACAATCAAGGATCCACCCCAGGACTCACAGAATGGTAACAGCCCATTGTGAGATGCTCTGCCCAGGGAGGAGGAACTGAGCATCCCCACCTGGATATAATCTGGGATTTGGGACACAATGAGCAGCCTTTCCACTGGCTCCCAAGAGGAACAGCTGGGGTTTTCTACTGGACCTTCAGAGGAAGACTCCACCCTTCTACAGGATCACTGCTCCAACAGAACCACATCTGCCACTCCAGGAGGATGCAGCCATTCCAGTCTGGACTGCCACCAACACCCTGACCCACAGGGTGTCAGGTTGTATTCTGACTCTGTCAGTGGTTTTTCTTTTGTATTATTGCATGTATTTTGTTTTCTTTTTCCCTTTTCCTAATAAAATTGTATTTCTGACTTAGAAATATTTTCTCACTGGTTTTGCTTTCAAACCAGAACAATGAGGGAGGAGTTCCAGAACTGGGCACTGAAGGTGGGATCTCCAGCCTGAGCCCTGACAGCTCTGCTGCTATTTTATAACAAGAGCTGGAAAGGTCCAGGCAGTCACACGTCTGCCATCTGCAGCAGGGAACTGGGTNTTCTTTTTCCCTTTTCCTAATAAAATTGTATTTCTGACTTAGAAATATTTTCTCACTGGTTTTGCTTTCAAACCAGAACAATGAGGGAGGAGGTACCAGCTGGGCACTGTGGATGGGATCTCCAGCCTGCCCCAGCCCTGACAGCTCTGCTGCTATTTTATAACAAGAGCTGGAAAGGTCCAGGCAGTCACACGTCTGCCATCTGCAGCAGGGAACTGGGTTGTAGTGGTTTTGGTTTATTAATTTGAGATTTTGTTAATTTTGAGATTTTCTTGGTAAACGCACTAAAGAGTGTGGCGGGTTTGGTGTTGGCTAATTACTGATATACTTATTTTTTGTTGTGAGATAGGATTAGGAGAAAGGTGAAGTAGGCTTAAAACTTTAAAACTTTAAAAGAAAAATTTATTAATAGTACCTAAAATTAAAACTTTAAAAGAAAAATTTATTAATAGTAACTAAAAGAAAGAGTAATAAGAATTAGAATAAAACCTTTAGAATACTTCTCTTCCCCCCACAACCTTTTCTTTTCTATTGATAATGTAAAGAAACAAAATGTAAAATTTGAGTTAGTTTACTACTTTTATAATGGTACCACCACATGGGTGGAAGCTGCTCCAAAGGCTGGAATGAGGAGACACATGGTGGAATATGGTCTGTTAGGGATGGTTTTTACTTTTTTTTTTTAGGATAAAATTCATGCCTCAAAAATCTACAAAGGGCAATAAAATCCTGATTTGTAGATGGTGAAGAGGGAAGCAATTTTATTGTCTCTCCCAGGATCTCTTTGTGGGTGATAGACCCAAGATCCAGAGAAGGCTGCTCTGGCTCTGTGGTCACTTTCAGCTGGGAAACTTCTGCAGAAGCAGCAGATGCAGAAAGTTTACCTTGGTCCAAAAATCAAACAAATTGATGGAGAGAAGAATCCATGGAAGGCTGTTAAATATAAAACCACCTCTGTCTCGATGCTGCAGATCTCTGGTGGGTAGGAAATAAATCAGGAAATACCTAAATTTGCTGTTCTTGTACAAACTCTTGGATTAAGTGCAGCAATAATAATTGGAATATTTTGCCCATTGAGCTCAATGAGTGGTTATTGATCCTTGGCTCATTTATAAATAAGTAGCTAATTGTGAGTGTTTGCTGTTAGCCTGCTGCATTAAGTTTATCAATGTAATTATACAACACAGCACTGTATTTATAGATTACTTCCACTGATTGAACACTTGTAGGAGGCTTACATTCTTTCACTTCTTTTTGACAAATATTTATAATTCAGCCTTATCTGTGGCTGCATAGATGTTACAGAACAACTAATAAAGCTGAAGGAGGAATAAAATGTAATGGATAATTTATTTAATTAATTTGGCTACGTCTTCTGCTCATGAATTTGGTTTTGCCAGCAGTTTGTGTCACATATTTGTTGTTTAAAAATATTGGGTGGTTGTTAAAGTTCCCTCCTGCTCTGGGAGTTGTTTGTGGCCCTTTTCTGGTCTTGCTCCACTGTGTCCACGTCTGGCTCTCAAAAATGGATAATTTGCTTTGAAGTCCTCTAATGTTCCTCCAAAAGCTGACATTTCCCTGCTTTTTCAGGGAATAAGAACACAAAACTCAGGTCTGGACCCTAAATAAAGGAGTTGGGTGATATCTCTGAGCAAATATCTCTATATCCACAGGTATAAAGTAATATTGTCATTTCTGCTGCACTTTGAGCACCACATGGGCACATCTGTCTCCAGAAATGATGGTCCCTGCAGGGACTTGGGGTGCCCTGGGTTTGGTGCTGCTTTTCCTCCTCCCAGCTCTCCACAGTGTGATTTCCACTGCTATCCAAAGAAATGGGGAAAGAGGAAGCTGGAGGACAGCACACGGCATGGAGAAGGCTCAGAGGGGTCCCATGTCCAACCAGAACCTTCCAGAAACTGAAGACTCCCTCAGGACTTGCTGTGGGGACAGAGAATTCTGAGCTGGCAGGTCCCCCAGGGATCATCCAGGATGAACTCCTGCTCAGGCTGAACACAAATCAGCAGGGTGGCAGCACAAAGACAAACAAAACATCAACACCATCTCTCCCTGTCCTTGCTCTCCAAGGCTCTGTGGTCCCTGGTGTGATTTACTTCTCCTGGGTTTGTTCCCAGCTCCTTGCTGGGAGGCTGGGCTGAGTGAAAGAGCTCGTGCTCAGCAGGGACAGGGGGAGAATTCCTGCTCAATTTACAGCATTGTGGCTCCATAATAAGATTCCCTCCCTTGTATTAGATTTCAGGTGGATTTCTCAAACTGCAGCAAAACAGGCAGGAACACAAGTTTTATAGCTCCTGACAGCTCCAAAAGCACATTATTGAATTCCAGAGCCAGGGCATAGCAGAGGTGAGAGGTTGAGTCAGAATCTTGACGCAAAGCTCACGGAAGCCTCGGGCCCCAGGGCTCTGTGCTGACGTGGGCACTGGGCAGCAGATGAAAATCCTGTCTGCCTGCCCTAACTCCCCTGGCTGCTGCCTTCCTCATCCTCTTCCCCTCTGTTCCATGCCTGGCCACTCACCCTGAGGGCCAGGAGCACTGGGTGATGGTCATGAGCCCCTCAGGGGGAGAGAAAGGGCAGCCAGAGGGAAGGGAGCTGGGGAGTGCTCCCAGGCTGGAGCCTGGGGTTTGTTGGCAGGGCTTTGCACACTTTTCCTGCTCCCCATGCATTTATCCCATGGAAAAGCAGCTGGGACATGTGGCTGTGCTGATGTTCTTGGCTCCTGCAGGGCAGTGCTGGGTGCCTCACAGCTGGGAGCAGTGAAATGTGCAGGGTGCTTTCCAAGGGAATAATTTTTCCCAGCAACAACATTTTCCATCCTCCATCCAGGCTTTTGGCATCAGGTCCATGGGGGTGCTCAGCCCCAGAATGGGAATTTAAAGCCACATCTGGAAGTAGATGGGAATTTGTTTTGTGGAGTGAAGAGCTGTGGCTCAGTCATGGGAGGGATCAGGCAGGTGTGATGGGGCTGCTCTGGCTCTCCCAGCAAGGATCCAGGACCCTGACAGAGATGTGTAGGCAACACTTTTCAAGTGTTTTAAATGCTTTAAATCAGGTCCTTTAAGTGTTTAAAGTGTTAATAAACACTAAGTGTTAAAGTGTTTATAAAACACTTCCAACCTGCAGCCTCAACATGGGGCTGCTGGTACCTTAAAGAGAGGTTTTCTGGAGATCTGGGAATTTTCTTCCAAAAGCTGGTGGAGTGGGAGTTCCTGGAGCAAAGGGGAACCAAAGAATATCAGGAAAAGGTTCTTCCTCAGAGGGTGCTGGCACTGCCCAGGCTCCCCAGGGAATGGGCTCGGCCCCGAGGCTGCCAGAGCTCCAGGAGCGTTGGGACAGCGCTGCCAGGGGTGCCCAGGGTGGGGTTGTTGGGGGGTCTGGGCAGGGCCAGGGGCTGCCCTGGCTGATCCTGTGGGTCCAGCTCAGGATATTCAATCTCTCCCCAAATCCAGGCAGCATCTCTCTCCTCCTGGACAAGAGAGGCTGGCTGGAAAGAGGCTGGAGCCCCAGGGACACGAGGACAGTGTTATCCACAGGTTTCCTTCTCACCATTTCTGCAGCACGTCTCTAATTAAGCTCTCTGAACACACCCTGTTCCAGACTGGCCTGTGGATAAAATTGACCTTTAAAAAGAGAACTGAGATACCCAAGGGGCTGGACAGGACTGGACAGCAGGTGAGCATTAATCTGAGAGATAAATTTTTAATGCTACAGCTTAAACCCCCCTCAGCTGCCTGCACAATTTATTTCTTTGCCTCTCTGGGCTTGTTCCTGCACCTGAGAGAATTGCAGGAGTGATGTTGCAGTGCTGGAGGACAGACAGGACTCTTGCAGCTTGTGTCTCCAAGCTTGGGTGGTGTGTCCTGGGTGGGTCTGAGGGACCTGGTGTCTGGCTGCTGGGTCTCCTTCCATCATCATCTGCCTCCCTGAGTGCTGGATTCCCTGTGAAACGTTAGGGTTAACCCTGATAATCCCCAAATGACAACCTCTGTTACCTGAGAAAAATGAAGCTCAATTCACAACTCCATGGATCCAACACTGGAGGCTTTTATGAATCTTCTTAGGAACACACTGCTAGGATTCATTGTCTGGGGAGGAACATGGGCTGCACCCCAGGCTCAGCAACCCCTCCATTCCCTCCCATGGAAAAATTACTTTGCCACACTGAGAAAAAGAAAAATCATCTGAAAACAAAAAAACATCTGTAAACAAGTGGAAATGGCAGAGTACCACCCTGCCCCAGTGCCATGCATGACCTGGGGCTGGCTGTTCACCCTGGGGAGGTGTGGGCAGATCCCTCAAACCCAGCTCAGGACAGAGCCAGGCACATCCCTGAATGCCAGGCCCCAGCCACAGGAGCAGAGCACGAGCCTTTCAGCAAATTGCCTTGTTTAACACCACGTTCTGTAGCCAAGCATCAACTTTTTAACAGAGCTGCTGTGGGAATAGAGATGGAGACATGAAAGGGATGGATAAAATCCGTATTTTGCATTTTGCAGGAATAAGCTCCTGGTAATTGTTCGTGTCCAGCTCCTGTTTATGCCACTGTTTTGTTGCACAGCTCCTGAATTAAGGTGGCTCTGGAGCAAACCTTCCCCCAGCAGCCATGTGTGGCTTCCCTGGGCTGCTGCACCCACACACACCCTGCTCCTGCACTCTTGATTAGCACTTCATTAATTAGGAACCTGCCTTGCTCTGAGGACAGTGCATGTTCCATGAGGAAGCATCCTGGGAAGGAGCTGTTTAGCAGAGCCTTGAGTGAGGCTGATCCAGGCTTTTTTTTTGCCTCCAAGGGGATCTGTTCCTGTCCATTTGCAGTGTCCAGGAGGCTCCTGCTGGGGGTGGTCCCTGTCCACCCCTTCCTGCCCCATCTTCCCTCCTCTCCAAGCCTGAGGTTGAGCTTCCCAGCCCACTGATCTCAGTATGGTTGGGTCATGGCACATGGTAGCCACAGCAAATGCCAGGGCTAATGCTGGGGTGGGTTGGGCAGGGAGGGACCCTTCCAGCTCCGTGTCCGTCCCTGTCTGCCCCAAACTTTCTCTGGCCAGTGTGTGCCCTCTTCCAGACCGTGGGTGAGGGGGCAGCAGTTGTGCTCTGACCTTTCTGGGAGCTGATTAGTTGTTAATCCCCCCTCTCCTGTGCCAAACAGCTGCTGATCTCCTTCTGGAAGTGTCCAAGGGCAGGCTGGATGGGGCTCTGAGCATCCTGCTCTAGTGGAAGGTTCTCCTGCACACAGCAGGAGGTTGCAGTGAGATGGACTTCAAGGTTCTTTCCAACCCAAACCAATCCAGGGTTCTGTGATTCTCTTTTTTCATCTTGAAAAGCATGAAATTCTGCCTCTTCTGCCAGTTCCTTCCCTGCTCTCCTCTTAGTCAGGGAGCCACCCTCAGGTGTTTCAACTTTTACATCTGAATGGCAAAGACATATCAAGGAAAGGGCTTTTTCCAGCCCTGTGGAAAACTGTCCTGGCTCTGTGGAGCAGTTAAAGGCTGGGGTGGACCTTTCTTGTTCTCTTACACAAAGTTAATGCTTCTCTGGTGTGCAGAGCTTGTGACATACTCCAGATTCCCACGGCTTTTTCCTTGTAGCCAGGAGAGTCCTGTCAAATTCATGGGTAAGGGTTTAGTAAAGGCTGAGCCAAGTCTGTGCTCTTCCCTTCACTGGAAGGGTTTGGGATAAGGGACAATCCAGGCTGTCCAAGGCAGAGAAAAGAAAGATTTTAGCTTTACTGAGTCTNTTGGCTTTGTCCCTGGACCCCTTCATGTGTAGCTGGAATAAACCTCCTTCTAACTCCACACAAAAACCCTTCCCAGTTCTTTTTTGTGGATGATTCTACAGGANGCCCTTCACAGAGATTTTTCTCACAGTGCTCTTGGTTGGAAGGAAGGGGAGGGATAAAGCAAACATGGAGCAGTGCAGTGGGAGCAGGTTTGTGTTGCTCCAGGACATAGCTCCACAGGCTCCCATGAGCTGCCACACAACCCAAGTGCGAGAGCCACCCAGGGCATCCCAGAGGTGACCACGCGTGGAGGCTGCTGGGCCTGCAGAACAAAGGTCCATTACANAGTGAACACACCTGATTCCCTTCCTTACCTCTATACAGGTGTGAGTTTCTAACCTCTATAGTTTTTAGGAAGTTTTAGCTCATAAAGGTTATCTGGTATAACGGAATCTGGCATTCACGTTCTCTCAGGATTTTTCCTGGAGAAGCATGGAGAAAAGGATCAAAACAATCCTTATCTCATTCATGTGCCTGTGTTTGTCCCCATGTGGAATGTGTTTGGAGATTGTTTACCTGAAGTGATTGCTTGATTGGATTCTGGTGATGGTTGTTTGGATTCATGGACCAATTGGATCAACAGCTCTGTCTGGACCCTCTGCAGAGAGTCACGGGTTTTTCTAGTTAGTTAGTAAGTAAGTATGTAGTAAAGTATAGTATCTTTTTAAAGTAGTATAATAATGTAATATGGTATAGTTTTAATAAAGCAATTGTTCAGCACTTCTGAATCAAGGGAGTCAGATGCCAGTCATTCCTCCCATGTCGGGGATCCCTGCACTGATAGTCCCTTGCTTTTGGGCTGGTGTCTGTGCAGGCAGGGAGGTGGAGACCTTTGCACTGAACACTGCCCACATTTTGTGCAGGGGAACAGGAGGTATCAGCTTTGGTGCTATTCACTCTCCAGCCAGCCAACGCTGCACACTGGCCTTTAACTCTGATTTCAAGATGAGTCCCTTGCTTTGGGGCTGGTGTCTGTGCAGGCAGGAGGGGGAAACCTTTGCACTGAACATTGTTTTGTTTTCTGAGCTCAGCCTTTGTGCCTGTGCCACCGAGCAGCTTCATTCTTGGAGAAGCTTCTGGAAGGTCGTGGCTCCCCTGCCAGCAGGCCAGTGGCTGTGACAGCTGCTGGCCACGGGGAAGGGGTGCAGCAGCAGGAGGGGCCCTGGGGCTGCTGGCAGCAGTGCTGGGCAGGGCTGCACCCTCGGGCAGCACCTTCAGTCCTAGAGGCTCCTCCTGGTGCTGGAGCAGGGTGGGAGGGCTCTGTCCATGGTCCTGACGTGGGACCACCTTGCTCCTTTTTCAGCAGTGCCCCTTGGAGTTATTCCTGCCCGTGGCAGGGCTTGGAATGAGATGATCTTTCAGGTCCCTTCAAACCCAAATAATTCTGTTATTCTATAGTTAAAGCATTGCTGGCCAGGGAGAGGCTGCTTCACCCCCTTAACTCCATCAGAGCAGAGAGATTTCTTCTCCTTGCTCCACAGTGGGAATGAATTTGGGAATGTCAGGGCCACATCCTGTGGCTTTGGGGTGGGATTCAGGCACTGGGCCAGGGGCAGAGCTCCTCACTCCCTGGCTTCTCATCACGGGGAGCAGCCTGAGCCAGGTGGGACTTGGCTCCTGAGCAGAAGTTCCTGCTGGTACTGCAGTGGAGAAATGCTGCATTAAAGCAGGAAATATCCAATGTGCATTGCAAATAAAGAGGTTTTTCATTTGTGTTCTAAAGGAGGAAAAATATTGCCAAGCCTAGTTAATAACACAGGAAAGCTCTTGTGGTTATCAGGGATCTTCAGCTCTAATCCCCTCTGATAACAGTAAATTGAAGCAGCTCCTTGGCTGAGGTTTTTCTGTTGCTGGATTGTGCCCACATAATAAGAGAAATGGGCACTGCCTCTCCTATTTACCATTCCTTCATTTAAATAAGTTTTAAACTGCACTTTCCTCCCTTCAGAGACATCTGATTTACTGCATTTTAAACAGAAACCACTCCTGCAACAATACCTCTTTCTATCAAGATTTGTAATCAGCCTGTTCCTGTTGAACTGTTGTTATTCAAGTTATTAATTTGTCATTTTGCACAGAGTCTGATCACAGAAAGAGATGAACAGGAGGGTCTGTGCACCTGCAGGCAGAGCAGGATGGATTTAATTAGAGCAAAGAAAGCTGCAGGTTTTATTTTGTGTTTGTGCTGTTGATTTGGTTTTTCCTCAGCCCAGCATTTTAAAAGCTTACACAGCAATCTGCATAAATTACTATGCACGTTTTTACTTAGGTTCTTACACCTAATTTGATTAATGATAATGCCTTTGACAGGGTGGATGGAGAGGGAGTTTTTACAAAGGCATGGAGTGACAGGACAAGGGGAATGGCCTTAGTGTGACAAAGATGGGATATTGGGAAGGGATTGTTCCCTGTGAGGGTGGGGAGGCACAGGGTGCCCAGACCTGTGGCTGCCCCTGGATCCCTGGAAGTGCCCAAGGCCAGGTTGGGCAGCTGGGACAGTGAAAATGTCCCTGCCCATGGGACAGGGAGGGGGCTTTAAGGTCCCTTCCAGCCCAACCCATCCTGTGATTCTCAGGTCACAGCCAGTTTTGTGCAGGGGAACAGGAGGTATCAGCTTTGGTGCTATTCACTCTCCAGCCAGCCAACGCTGCACACTGGCCTCTAACTCTGATTTCAAGGTGAGTCCCTTGCTTTGGGGCTGGTGTCTGTGCAGGCAGGAGGGGGAAACCTTTGCACTGAACATTGTTGTGTTTGCTGAGCTCAGCCTCTGTGCTGCCCTGCCCAGATGGGAAATGTCTGTAATGGGAATTTCTGGGGCAGGTTTGAGTTCCCACTCAGTAACCCCTGTTTGCCTGGGGATTCAGACCTCTCCACCTGCTTCAGGCACCTTCCCTCCACTTGCTGCCTGACACAATGAACTGAAGTTTTCCATCCATTTCTTCTTCATGCATTTTCTTCTTTCCATCCATTTCTTTCCATCCATTTCTTCTGCTCACAGTTCAAGCCCAGCAACCCTATACAGTTGTTTTTTGCACCAGGAGAGGTGTTAGGAAGAGTAGAAATATTAATTAATTAGAAGATGCTGACATTTTTTATCCCCATTTCTCTTTCACACTTCCACTAGTTTTTTACACTGAGGAGAGTGCAGGCCTGGCACAAATCCTGGAGAGGCCAGGATCTGCCCATTAATAATGGGATCACTGTCCATGGAGGTTTTTAAGGCTCAGCTGGCTGAAGTCTTTGCTAAGCTGGTCTGGTGTTGATTCTAATCCTGCTTGGAGAAGGATCTTGGGCCAGAGGGCTCCAGCAACCCCCATTTCTGTGGTTCCTCAGGTTCTGTGCAAAGCCAGCCCCAGTTTTCTCTGCCTAAAGAGCCTCTGTAGGAGTGACTTTGTTTGGGTGAAAGAAAAGGAAGCTGAGACTGCGACCCCACTTTCCCAACAGAAATAAAATACAATAAAAACCCCAAATTCTAGCAGTAAGAGAAGCCCCATTTTTATTGATGTTGCACACAGGCAAGTGATTTTGCATCCAGTTTTAGGAGAGCAGTATAACTGCTTTTGACAGCCTGGTCTAATAATAATAAAAAGGCCCAGCTCCTCATATTGCAACCCGATAGCAAAGCTGGAGTGTGAATTTATCCCATAAAAATTCATCTACCATGGCTAAAGCCCTGTAAATTGAGTCCTGTATTTTGGTTGTTAAATAAAAACAAAACCACACCGCAGAGTAATGACAGAAACATTGCTCAGCTCTTGCAATTGTGTCTTGTTAAAACATCACTTAGGGTAATTTACAGGGTTTGATTCAAACATGTATTTAAATGAATTATTGTTTCCCATCTCTCCCCTCCTCCTGCTCCCCCTTCACCCTGTGGGGATGTAAAACCTCAGTCTGAGGCTGGATTTCTTCAGGGAGAAACAGGAGCCCACTACCCTGCAGGATGAACCCTGTGCTGTCAGTGCCTGTCCCCAGCCAGAGCTTTGGTTACAGCTCAGCAGCTCAGAGCATGGCTCAGGTGCTCCCTGTGGGGCTGCAGAAGTTCTTGGGAAGCAGCAGGGCAGATCCTGCCCCACAGCCAGGCCTGTGCCCCACCTCTCCTGCTCACCTGCATCCCAGCCCTCCATCCTTGCTGGTGCCCAAATCGCTGCTGAGAGCACAGCAGAGGGTGTGTGCGAGCCTAAAACCTGAGCACAAGGAGAGGAATTTGTCATAAAGTGTTTTTAGACATCAGAGATCGTTCCTGGGCTCTCTCAGTAAAGCTCAGCTGTGTTAGATGGAACCAAAACTCCAGGGAGCTGTGTCTGCCTGTGCCAGTGAGTGAGAGGGAGCACATCCAGGGGTGTCTCCTTTGATCCCTGTCCCAGGAGCCTGGAACATGCAGCTCATGCTCTCCCCGAGCCACTGCTCAGCTTTTTGTTGAATTTAAAGGCCTTCAGTGGATTATTCTTCTGTGAACTTGCCCAGCTGCTTTTTGAACCCATCTAAAATGTCCTCTCTGCAGGTTCGGAAAGGGAGAAGAGCCCCAGCTGAGCTCTGGGGTGTGTGAAAAGGGCTCCTGAAGCCTATTTTGAACCTTCCAATTACTGATTTCACTTTGTGGTCCCAAATTCTTGCATTCCAATAGACCACAGTGACTCATTCCCTCCCTCCTGTCTTTGTGTCTCATTCCATCTTCTGTGCCTGTCTATTCCAATTTTCTGTTTCCCATCCTGAAAGGTCCTAATCTGTTTGGTTGCTTCTCATTTGGGAGCTGTTTCCTACCTTTGATGACTTTTGCTGCTTTCCCCTGGACATCTTTCATTTCCACTTTGCTCTTTTCCAAGCAGGAGGCCCAGACTGTGCCCAGCTCTTGAGCTCCTGGGAAGCCATGAATTTATGCAGTGGCAGAAAGCACCAAAATAAATATCCTCTCTTTTGTTCCCTACTAATTCCCACTCTTTTATTCTTTTATTTTTGGCCATTTCTGAGTTTTTCACAGATCCCCATCCTGCATGCACAGAGCCCAATATTAGAAATACAGAACTGCTGATTAGCATCCCATTTATCCTCATGCACATGCACCATGTGAATTTATCCATATTAGGCTTAATCCAGCATTTGCTTGCCTGGTCAGCCAGGTTTTTCTGCAAGTTTTTGCAGCCAGCTCCCTTTTTTTTTGCTGCTCTGAGAAACTTTGGGTCACAAGGAAATGCAGTTAAAGCAACAAAAGGACCTGGAGTTTTATATCATAGAAATATGGAATAGTTTGGGTTGGAAGGGACCTTAAAGCCCATCTCATTCCACCCCTTTCTCTGGGCACCTTGAGGCTCTGTGAAAAACTCAGAAATGGCCAAAAAAAAAAAAAAAAAAGAGAGAATAAAAGAGTGGGAATTATTAGGGAACAAAAGAGAGAACATTTATTTTGCTGCTTCCACCTTCCACTAGCCCAGGTTGCTCAAGAAGCTGCAAATCCATAAACACTTCCCAAACAGCTCATCCCTGCCTGTGGTCCTGTCAGGGAAATGCTTTGATTTTCATTCTTATTTATGGGCTTTATTTTTGTGTGCAGAATTCACAAGGTTTGAAGCCATGGAAGAACTTTTCCCTGTGAAATTCAGCAAGAAACTGAGAGCATGGAAGAAGGTTTGGCCTGGCCAAAGGTTTCCTTCAGCCCAGATTTTCGTTGCCATTTCTATGCCCAGACTGAGGCAGCCCCTTGCAGCTCAGAATTATTTGAATCCTGTTGTGTTTGACAGGCTCTGACAGAGCCCAATCCATCTCCTACTTCCAAAACTGTTGTTAGGGGCGCTGATTATTTCATGACTTCCATTCTGTTTGTGTGCTGACACTGCTTTCCTGTGCTGTGCAGTCCTGGCAGATGGGAGTTTTATAACAAAAGACATAAATTTACAGCAAGTCTCCCCAGGAGTAATATCTGGGAGCTTTCCATCAGCTGCCAGGGAGCTGCAGTAGTACATGAACCTCCTTCCAGCAGCTGCCCTGGAACCAGCAAACCCTTCCTGTGGCAGCCCATGGATCACACTGAGCTCTGTCTGAGAGGAAAGGCACATGGAGGGGCAGAATTTTTCCACCTTAGTGCTATTTCACTTCTGTAAAATAAAAATGCAAGCTCTGCTTCATCATGGGAAACTGATCCTAACTGTTCATCTGTCTTGGTTTGAACAGCCAGGTGTCTGCTAAGGAAGGCAGGAGCCTCCCCTGAAATGGAAAATGGAAACCCCCTCCCTCTGAATTATTGTAATTTTGAAATTAAGGGGCTCAGGCAAAGATATGGGAGTAGGAATAACAGTTCTTCACTAGGAAAATTAAAACCACAAATGCAATAGTACAAAAAAGAAAACAAAGCACTGCCAGAGTCAGAATACAATATAACACCCTGTGGGTCAGGTAGAAGAGATCTCCTGCAGGGAGGATTGGCTGTGGGAGAGATGAAGGAAACTGCCCCATGGACAGAAGATACCTGCCCCTCCTCTGACAGATGGGGACAGAACACACAGCCCCAGCTAAATCTTTCAACCTGAGACACCATCCAGCTCCCACTGGAGGAAGAAAGAGATTCTGGCACCATGGAGGACATTTTCACCTTCCCCATCACTGGTCCTGCCAGGACCAGGCTGTTCCCTCCTGAGCCCTGCAGTGGCTGCAGCTGGATGAGCCTCTCTCCACATCCATGAAATCCAATCCTGAGCATCCTCCTGCAGCTCCAGCTTGATGCCAGTCTGTTATCAGCATCTGGCCACCGTCCTGCAGTGCTGGAAGGTAAAATCAGCCATTGTGTGGCACCAGGGGGACAGGCAGTGGCCACACTGACAATGACTGGGCTGGGATAAAGCAGCACAAAACTGCCCTGGGTGGCCCTGAGTGAATCTGACTCAGTGGGGAAAGCCTGCAATGCCTTTCCTCACACACCTACAGCATCTTTTATCTGGTGTTAGATCCCCAAATGCAGCATTTACCGCCAGCCAAACGCGGGTTTGGAGCTCCAGGCTCTCAGGGGGAAGCAGAGACAAACAGACATTTCTGTCCCTCCAGCACTGGGGTTGTCTCTCCCAGGAGCATGCTCCAGCTGGATGTCCCATGTCCTGGGCTGTGTCAGGGCAGGAGGAGCCTGGTGTGGCTCTGGCACTTGCTGAGCAGTGGGGCTGCAGAGCTCCCCAGCAGCTGGGAGCACTTTGAAGAGCTCAGCCTTACCCAGGGCTGGCTTTTTTCCTCTCCATTTCTGACAGCAGCAGAGGGGACCTTTGGGTGCTTCAAAGCCCGATTTTAATCACTCACCTGATTGAAGTGATTGCCTCCTTTAACTTTGGTATTTCTTGTCATTAGCCTGCCGGCCCCTGGGATGAAGGGATTCATCTTCAAAAGCCAAACTGGCTTTGTCTGTGCTGGGCCTGGGGCTGCTCCTGCTTTCCCCAGTGTGGGACTCACTGCTCAGCTCTGGTCACAGGGGTCATGCTCTGCCCTGGAAACAGGAGGGGCTGCTCATCTCTGCCAGCCTCGTTGTCCCTTACTTTATTTGCTGTGGAGGTGTTTAATTCCACTGTCTTAGGCTGGGATTAAAGAGGAGGACATGTCCCCTTCTCTTGCCAGCTTTAGAGATGAGTTTTTTCACATCAACACCAGAGAATTCCACACACTTCTTGCTGTTTCCTGTGTCAGAAGAGCTCTCTGCCACCCAGGGCTGGTGTTTCCTGTTCAGTAACACCTGGGGATCCAGAGGAGTTCCAGAGCCTGCACCCACCTTCTGCTGGGTGCAGTGCAGGGGGGACCCAGACAGCTCCAGGGGCTGAGGCAGCCCAGAGCAGGAGGATGGGATGGATGCAGAGGGATGGGATGGATGCAGGTAGATGGGATGGATGCAGAGGGATGGGATGGGATGGATGCAGAGGGATGGGATGGGATGGATGCAGAGGGATGCAGTGAAGCAGCTGTGGGATGGCTGCTGGAAAGCACAGGCTTGCACCACTGCAAACCAGTGCTGCCAGGGTCAGTTACTGGGAGTGGGGGCTTTCTGTGACTCCAGCCTGTCTGTGGCCATGGGATAGCCACATTTCCTGGTTTCTCTCTTTGGGATGAGTCCATCTGATTCACTGTTTGGCTTTTTATGGCTCAGAAGCCATGGGGCCAGTAGACAGCTGTCTTGTCTGGGCACAGATCTGGACCAGAACACTTCCAGGGACACCACGATATAAAAAAAGACATTAAGCTGTTAGAGAGTGTCCAAATGAGGTCATGAGGACAGGGAAGGGTCTGGAGGGGAAATGTTATGGGGAGCACATGGTTTGTTCAGCCTGGAGGAGAGGAGACTGAGGGAAGACCTCCTTGTGGTCTTCAACATCATGAGGGGCAGCAGAGGGGCAGCTCTGATCTCTGCTCTCTGTGACAGGGACAGAACCCAAAGAATGGCTGGAGCTGTGTCAGGGAGGGTCAGGGTGGATATCAGGAAAGGTTCTTCCCCAGAGGGTGCTGGCACTGCCCAGGCTCCCCAGGGAATGGGCTCGGCCCCGAGGCTGCCAGAACTCCAGGAGCGTTGGGACAGCGCTGCCAGGGGTGCCCAGGGTGGGGCTGCTGGGGGGTCTGGGCAGGGACAGGGGCTGCCCTGGGTGATCCTGTGGGTCCCTCCCAGCTCAGGATATTCTGTGATTCCCTGACCTTTGGTGCACTTGATGCCTGGGAGAGATCTCCACTTGCCCCATATGTGTCAGAGGTGCCCACACAGCTTTGATAACAAACACTGTGGCATCCACATCTTCTCTCTCTCAGGAAATTCTCATAGAGGAGCAGAGAGAGAAGAAAGAGAAAACAATTTCTATTTCTGTTCCTTGTTTCTCCCATGTGGANGTGAAGTTAGAGTTAGTTAGATATGGTAGTTAGAAATGTAGGATGTAGTTTTAGTATCTCTCTTTAATATTAATGTATTATAATATAGATATAATATATATCTGAATGATTTCAGCCTTCTGAACTGGAGTCAGACATCATCATTTCTTCCCATCCTGGGTTCACCTGCATTTTTTACAAGAAAACACCACTGCCAGGACCCAATCCCCGGGTTCTAAAGCCAAGCCCGACCCTTTCTGTGTGTAAATCCCATTTTCCCTGACCATTTCCCACGAGAGCTGACTCCTGTGCCAGGGGGATCCCTGCTGCCCTGCCCAGGCTGCTCTGTGCCCTCGCTGCTCTAGGGGTGCCAGGGGGGATGGAGAGCAGCAGTGAGTGCCTCTGAGACAGAGGTGCCAGTCTGGCCTGATTTTCTCAGTCTTGAGATCTTCCAAAGGATGAATTTTCTGAACATTTGTTCCTCTCAGCACGAGCTATTGTTTCTGACATATTTATCCAGCTCAGTGCTACCTTGAGATATCACTTTTGACAGATAACCTTCTTAAATTAAACATACAAATGTGCCCTACTGAGAGGGAAGATGTGAGCATTAATGGCTCTGAGAATGATGGAGAAACCTCCCCATTAGCTCCTCCTGAGCTGCTAAATGTGCTCCTGTATTAGGGGAAGAAACAGGGAGCCACAGGGTCAACGAGGGAATGGGGAGAGAGATCACAGAGTTGAGATTTGAGATGAAATGCTCTTCAAACTGAGGGTGGGAGAGGCCAGGGCACAGAATTCAGGCTTCTGTGTATGAAAACTGGGGCCAAGCTGCAGAGGAAGGGGCTGAGTCCAGGGGAAGAGCTGCCAGCAGCACGTTCAGCTGCTCCAGGACCCAGAGAATTCCCTAACACCTTTCCTGGGCTTCCCCAGCCCTCTGCCCACAGGCACAGGGCATGGCCCAAGCTGAGCTCAGAGAGGAGAAGAAGGAGGTCCCCAGGGTCCCTGCGAGGAGGGTGGCCTCAATTCCTGTTATTTATTGGAAATATTTCCCCAGAACCCAACAGACAACGTGGCTGCAGGGGATGGAGCTGCAGCTGGACCATCCTGAAGAGCAGGGTTGCAAGGGAGTGCCTGGATTTTCTCTTCAAGCCTCCCCAGTCCTCCCACAGCAGTGCCAGAGCAGTGCTGGGATGCTCCCAAGCTCCCAGGCTCCCTGGCATGCCAGTGCTGTCCCTTGGAGGTGCCATGGCACTCATGGAGTCCCCCCACATCTCTTCTCTTCCCCTCCTCTCCTGTCTCAGGTCTCCTGTCCACAAAGAGAAATTCTTTGGAGCAGAGACATCATTTTTTGGCTCATGGCACCTGGCCAGGCTTCACATCTGACCAGGGGCTGTGCTTTGGTGTCAGTTCCATGATGAGGTAAAAAACCACAGGCACACTGCAGTGGGACAGCTTTGGATGCTGGGGAGGTCTGTGGGGAAAGCAGCACTGCTCTGCAGCTCCCAAAACCAGGGGAGGGACCAGCTGCCCACCCCTCCTGTGAGGAAATTCCCCCTTCTTTCAGTTTCATGAGACATATTTAAATGATGCAATATATTTGGAAGTGTATTTTAAAAGGTATTCACCAGTTGTTCTAAAAGTGAGCCAGCTCACACGATTTCCACCAAATTGCTGCCACCCTTTCCCCCCTCCCTCCTCCCTGTCCCTCTCATGAGAAGGAAAATTTCAATTCCATCTTTTCCTCCTGCCTTCTCTCTGCCTCCAAGTCCCTACTATTCCTCTTCTCCTTCAGCCCATTTTTCTTCCCTCATTGATGAGAACACTTTGACTGATTCCCCACCTCCCTCCCCTGGATGAAATGCCCAGTTTCCTTGACACACTGAAATTGCTAATGGTTCTTGCTGCTCCTTTTCCTAAATGGAGTATTTGTGAGGAATTACTCAGCTCAGTGCTCCATCAGCTCGTTGCCTGGGCTGGGCAGACACCCAGGCAGGAGCTGTGCAGCACCACCAGCAGCACTGGAATGCCAAACCTCTGGGTCTGTAATTAAGCTGAGCTTTGTGATTCAGTGTCTGGGCTCTGTTTTTCTTTAGTGAACTGTGAAGAGCTCTCTGAAGGAAGTGCTTGTGTTGTTTGCTCAATCACAGCTATATATATATTGTATATATAATGTGTTTTATATATTCCTGCCTGGATTCTCTCCCCACACAATGTCAGGAGCACTCTGTTGAAAAATGGATAATCCATACAGTGAATTTTACAGCCAGGGCCCGTTTTTAAAAGTCACAGATAAAACCAGGCAGCAGGAAGGAAGAGAATGAAAAGAAAAAGGAGAAGCAAAGGGAGTGGAAGAAGGGAGGGAGCAGCTGTAAAAAGAGGGGGAAGAGGCAGGAGATGGAGCACAGCCTCGTAGCAATGAGGGGCAGGAGGGGAAGGGCTGTTTGGGGACAAAATTGGTCATGCCCAGCTCCCTTTCCACTTCTGGCCAGCTGACCCTGCCCCTCCTGCAGCAGCTGCTCCCCTTCCCAGGATGGCTCCCACAGCTCCCCTCTGCAGGGCTGGTACCCCTGGTTTCCAGTCTTTTCCCATTTCCAGGTCTGTAACAATTCTTCTGGATCTCACTGGGGATTTCCTGTTCCTGTACAGGATGAGGCCACTTTTAATGCAGTTTTTCAGAGTGACAAAGGCAGTTTCTGCACATCTCCTCTGCAGAGCCAAGATTCCCTTCAGGTCTCTCTCTGACCCCTCCATCTCCATCCAAATTCCAACCACAAGGAGCTGCTGCCATATGGTTTCCTTGTGCTCTTCCATACCATGCACTGGCTTCAAATTTACTTCAGAGAAACAGGAGCAAATAACAGCAAATATTCAAGAATGCCTTGAAGGAGCAGTGGGAATTTCAGCCAGAAAAAGGTAGGGAGGATTAAAAGGCAAAATAAATTGAAAAATGTAATCTGGGAGTTTCCCAGCTGAAATGCTTTGGAAACAGCAGCAGGTTTCATTAGCAGGCTTTCACACAAAGCCTGTTGTGACCACAGAGTTGTTGTTTTGTTTAATTCCTAGAGAGTTTTTAAATTTAAGCCTTGGCTTAACTGGAGGAAAAGCTGTTAAAGGAGTAAATGGACCCCACGAAGCAGATTGGATTAAAATGAAATGTTCTTCCTCTAATCCTGAGGCTAATCTGGTGGGAAGAGGCACTGGAGTGGTGTCCATTTTCCAGTGTGTTGTTCATCAAAGAAAATACCAGTTATTTGTCCATAGTGCAGATGGAGGGTGGGTAAGATACCCTGTTTGGTGAAAGAATATAAGGAATTGAGAAAATGTGAAACTCAGCAATGAGAAAGTTTTAACTCCTAATGGATCCCCTGGATCCAGTGAGTCCACTTTCCCTTGTTGTTAATCTCTGTCTGGGATAGGGAAACTGAGCCTCTACATTTTGGGGTTTAGCTCTAGGTCTGCACCTGAACCAGGCCCAGCAGGACACCTTCTGTACCCGTGCCTGCTCACACAGCCAGTTTTACATGCCTTGGATAATCTGGGTTCAGGCTNAGGATTAAAAGGCAAAATAAATTGAAAAATGTAATCTGGGAGTTTCCCAGCTGAAATGCTTTGGAAACAGCAGCAGGTTTCATTAGCAGGCTTTCACACAAAGCCTGTTGTGACCACAGAGTTGTTGTTTTGTTTAATTCCTAGAGAGTTTTTAAATTTAAGCCTTGGCTTAACTGGAGGAAAAGGTGTTAAAGGAGTAAATGGACCCCACGAAGCAGATTGGATTAAAATGAAATGTTCTTCCTCTAATCCTGAGGCTAATCTGGTGGGAAGAGGCACTGGAGTGGTGTCCATTTTCCAGTGTGTTGTTCATCAAAGAAAATACCAGTTATTTGTCCATAGTGCAGATGGAGGGTGGGTATGATACCCTGTTTGGTGAAAGAATATCAGGAATTGAGAAAACGTGAAACTCAGCAATGAGAAAGTTTTCCTAATTCCTAATGGATCCCCTGAATCCAGTGAGTCCATCTTCCCTTGTTGTTAATCTCTGTCTGGGATAGGGAAACTGAGCCTCTACATTTTGGGGTTTAGCTCTAGGTCTGCACCTGAACCAGGCCCAGCAGGACACCTTCTGTACCCGTGCCTGCTCACACAGCCAGTTTTACATGCCTTGGATAATCTGGGTTCAGGCTCTTACTGAAATATTACAAGCCAAATTCCAAATGTTTCTAATTTTCCAGGCCCATCTCTCTGCTCACTGCTGACAGTTCCTATAATTATAGAAGCTGGGAATACCAGCCAGAATCCACAAGTGGCAGGCAAACAAAAAAATAGGGGCAGGGGGGAAACAATTTTTATGTTTCATCCCCCATAAGAGTTTACAGGAGCTGGATTTAATTGGGATGAGCAGTGCTGGTGGTATCTCAGAGGAAAACATGGATGAGGGGTGAGGGAGCCTTTGAGGAGGGGAAGGAGAATGAATTCCAGCAGCAATAATTAAAAATCCTCAGGGGAAATTCAGGGCACTTCACAAGAGAGGTGTCCTAGGCTGGAAATGGGGCTGTGTGTTCTGTCCCCATCTGTCAGAGCTGGGGCAGGTCTCTGCTGTCCATGGGGCAGTTTCCTTCATCTCTCCCACAGCCAATCCTCCCTNTTCAGGGGAAGCTCCTGCTTTCCCTAGCAGACACCTGGCTGTTCAAACCAAGACAACCAGGAAACAATGAAGTGCATGGGAGCTCTGAGCTGTTCCCACTAATTGGACACTGTGCCAGGGAGCTGGGCAAGCTGGGGAAGGAATGTCAAGCAAAGCCCCAGCGTGGCCTGGGGTCTGTGAAAATGTTATAGCTGATGGATTCTGGCAGGACTGAAAGGAAAGGGAGCTGTCCAGGGAGTGTGTGAGCTGGGGAAAGGGCTGGCAGGAGCACAGGAATTGTGTTGGGCACCCTCCAAACAAGCAGGAGACTCCACACCTGAGCTGGAGCAGCCTGGAAGGGGAGAGAGGCTTCAGTGCTGGGCTTTGCTCCAGGTGCTTCCTATTCACAAGATCTGGGGAGTTAAAATTCGGGCCACAAGCACACACATGCTGCAGTAAAGCTGAATTTAGAGGCTCTGCCCTGTGCTACCTCAGCTGGAAAATCCCAGAAGTGAGGGAAGGAGCTGCCTTGGGCCTCTCCATTCCCCCCCAAACCTCCCCTTGCCCTCCTGGCCACGGGGACCCTGAGCCCTGGCCACACACCTGAGGCTGAGCAAGGCTGATAACACGTGTAAAAAGGGTTTTCATCATTTTCCTTTGTGTTTTGAAGTGAAAAGACTAAAAAAGAAAATTAATTTAATACAGCAACAGGCTGGGGAAGCTCACTTAGCTCTTGCTGTTGTTTGTTTGCTTTTCTTACTCTCACTGGAATGGCACAATAGAAAAATGCCCAGGCCAAAACAAAATGTTTCATCTCTTCTGGCAAATTTTTGAAATAATGGAGGGTTTGCTTGTTTTGGCTTTTCCCCTTTGTTTGTTTTTGTTCTTAGTGCTCTTTCCAAAGAAATTTATTATTTCTTTTTTATCCTATTTCATAAGAAATACACAGAAAAAGCTTGGAAGCCATTGGGGGAGGCTCTTGGGAAAGCCTGTGGTCCCTGAGAGGTGCCTGGCTCAGGATGGGGTGGTGGGAGAGGCTGAGGTGAGGGTGGGCAGAGCACAGGAACAGGCTGGATATTAGGGAAAATTCTTTATTGGAATGGTGGTCAGGCACTGGAAGAGGCTCCCCAGTGGTGGAATCACTGTCCTTGGAAGTGTCCAAAGAAGTGGATGTGGCACTTGGGGACAGGGTTTAGTGGTGGCTTGGCAGTGCTGGGTTAAGGGCTGGAATTGGTATCTTGGAGGGCTTTCCTACCCTATAAATGATTGTGGATTCCATGGGCATCTCCAGGCCTGGAGGCTCAGGGCTTGTCCTAAAGACTCCCTGTTGCATGTGGTGTCCCACAGTGCCAAGGGCCATCCTGGGATCCAGGCTGTGTCCCACAGCAGTGGCTCTCCAGTGGAACATCACCAGCAGCAGTCAGGAGAGGATCTGCTCCAGGCCATGGGGTATTCCCAACCATTCCCACAGAAACCCAGGGTCACACAGATACAAGGTGCCTTGGAGAAGCACATTTGGGGTTTTCCCCTTGTCAGGAGCCTTTGTGGGGCTGGGGCTCCTTCCCTGTGAGGCTGGGGAGGCCCTGTAGGTCATGTCACATAATAGCCTTTTCTTCACCAGGAAAATTCCAACCAAAATCTCTTCTTTTTCCCTCCCCCTCACTCCTCCTGCTGCAGCAATTCCAGAGTGCCCTGTAGGAAGAAGCCCTGTCTTGGCTGAGAGCCCACCCTGAAAGGTGACCACATGGGCTCCCACAAGTGACNTCAGTGGCCATGGACAGCAGAGATCTCCTGGAGGGAGGATTGGCTGTGGGAGAGATGAAGGAAACTGCCCCATGGACAGCAGAGACCTGCCCCAGCTCTGACAGATGGGGACAGAGCACACAGCCCCAGCCACATCTTCCAACCTAAGACACAGAGTGGTCCTGAAACACTGGCATTCCCAGGGATCTGTTTCTCCAGATGCTTCCCAGAAAGCAGGGACTTATTTGAGAGAAGAAGGAAGTTCACCCCACAGCTGCAGGTGTGTTGGAGCCACAGCTGCACTGAGAGGTGGCACTGAGGTGGCTGCACACACAGCCTGGCAGGAAACCCCAGGGGAATCTGCTCCTTTCCCCCTGGCTCCTCCTAAATGGGAGCCCTGCTAACCCACGTCCCCAAGTGTCACAACCACACTGCTTTTAAATCCCTGCAGGGATGGGGACTCCACCACTGCTCTGGGGAGCTCTGCCAATGCCTGGCCTGGCCACCCTTACCCTGAAATAATTTTCCCCTCATATCCAATCGAAACCTCCTCTGGTGCAATTTGAGTCCATTCCCTCTCCTCCTTGTGGGAGCAGAGCCTCACCCTGCCCCAGCTGTCCCCTCCTGTCAGGAGCTGTGCAGAGCCACAAGGTCCCCCCTGAGCCTCCTTTTCTCCAGGCTGAGCCCCTTTCCAGCTCCCTCAGCATCTCCTGAGGCTCCAGCCCCTTCCCAGCTCTGTTCCCTTCCCTGGGCACCTTCCAGCCCCTCAGTGTCTTTCTCATGGGAATTTGGATAACTGTGTGCCCACAGCCCAGATGGGTGTCCTGACTCTGGGGACAGGGGATGAAATGACAGTGGGAGTTGGCAGAAAGGACCTGGGGCTGAGCAGCTGACACTGGAATGCTCATTCTGCAAAGCATCTGAGAGCCTGGAATGATCCTAAATTTCCTTCTGTCACCTACAGGGATACAGCCTTTTTTTAATGCCCTTTGGATAAATAGAGGTTTTCTCCAGAGCCTCCAGGAACCTTAATTTTTCACCCATCCTAATAACCATAAAACTGAGACAGGCGAGTAATAAAATGTCAAAATCCATGTGTTTTAAAATCAGAGAGGACTCTCAAATGTCACTGAAATGTGGGATGCAAAAGGAGATGGGAGGATGTG
The DNA here is from genome assembly GCA_013399945.1 of Ploceus nigricollis. NCBI lineage: Eukaryota > Metazoa > Chordata > Aves > Passeriformes > Ploceidae > Ploceus > Ploceus nigricollis. The sequence goes on along the minus strand of VXBC01001438.1, from coordinate 174,961 downwards.
TAGCTGAGCCTGTGGTGGTGGCTGGGCTGTCCTTTCCACTCTCCTTTGGCCTCCTGGGGCCCTCTGGAAATGGGGATGGAGTGGGGATGAGGGGCTTTGGTGCTGAAGTATGGGAACAAATCACATGGATTCCATTTTCTTCATGGTGGAAAAAACCTTTCTTTATTCACATAACTCATTTTTATCCAGTTTTACAGACCTTGTGTGACTCCAGTTGGTCAGGAGCTTTCCTGCCAATTACTTTATTGGTCAGTAACAAGTTGTTATTCTGTATTAATTGATCACTCAAGCCCCCAGTGTGTACCTGCAGGAAAAGTTGTTTGTGAGAGATAGTTTTCATTGTTCTAACGGTGTAAAACCAGTTCATACAGGTGCTGGTTGTTTTCACCCAGGAATAGATTGTTATGTTAATGAACTGCTCACACCAGGATTGCTGTCACATGGGAACTTGCAAAGCCTTTGCAAGTTTTTTTGCAAAACTTTTGCAAGTTTTTTTTTTTGCAAGCCTTTGCACATGGGAACTTTTGTGAAGCCTTTCTTTATGATTTTTCTTCCTTCCTGCAACCCTGAAGGAGCAGCTCCCTTTCCTGGGGAGGTGGGATGAAGTGAGGCTGCATTTCCTGCGTGGTGTCAATCCCAGTTTAGCCCAGACTCCACTGGAGCATCTTGTCCCCTGCTCCTTGGGCTTCCTCCTGAGCCTCATGTGCTATTTAGGCCCAGGCAAATCTGGCTGTCCCATAATTCCTGATCTTCAAGGTTTTTAATGCAGAGTGTCAGTCAAGAGCTGCACAGAACGTGCAAGTTAACACAGAAAGTCCTGGACTTCTCTCCACCCCTTTCTCCCATCAAAATCTTATCTACAAATGCCCATCACAGTGATAACTGGAGCAGAAACGAGGAAGGGTTCTTTCTTCTGGTAAAAAAGTCTTCATATTATAAAAAAGCAAAACCAGCATCCTGGTCAAATTAGGATGAGACGATGAAAAGTTAAGATTTTTTTTTTCTTTTTCTTTTTTTGCTAAGCACACTATTTTTGCAAACCATGCTCTTTTTTTTTGCACAGCCAAGTAGACTCCTGAGCTGTCATATGTCCCATATTCATAAACTCCAGAGGAAGATGACATTTGACATTTCCTCTTCCTTTGCCTGTTGGTTAGTCCAAGATTAAACATGTTTGGAAACCAAAGCCTTTCTTGACTTGGCGACAAAAAAAGCCTCAAAATCAAAATGGGACATTTTGACAGTGCCTAAATTATTTTATTATTTATTCCCCAAATTATTTTCCTGTGGTTTTGAGCCTCATCAAACCCAATCTTCCTTTATGATGGTTTTGTTTGAACCTGTAGCTCTGTGAAAAATTCAGGAGCTGTTCTAATGCTGCTGCCAGGGCACTCTGTCAGAATGTGTCCCCTGCATCCAGAGCCAGCAGCTCTGCTGGGGAAAGGCTGCTTTGAGAGCAAAGGTTTTAGGGAAGCGCTTTTGTTGAGTTCAGTGTCACACACCTTGCACAAGAGATTTCTCACTCTGCTCTCTCACCAGGATAAGGGCACCAGGATCACTGGGAGCCTGGCTGGGTGCATACTTTGTTATTGCAGCTAAAAAACTCTTTGGAGCTCTCACAGAAATCTTAGAGGATGGCAGGAGGTTCCTGAATGGCTGGAGCTGTGCCAGGGGCTGGAGATCAGTGTTGGAATCTGTGATATTTAGATGATTCTGAGATTACAGAATGTCTCNTACATTTGCACCTGTGCCACACTAATTACTACTTATATCAGCTACTCAGGGTTTGTAATACATGTTGTAAGATTGAAGACTCTTTTCCATGGACAGAGATCAGAGACAGTGTCTCTCAGGGCTCTGTACAGGGGGGTTCCTGACCCCCTGCCAGGGTCCCAGACCTTCCAGGGCAGCCAGAGGGATGCCCTGGATTCCAACAATCAGGGAAAGGTTCTTCCCCAGAGGGTGCTGGCACTGCCCAGGCTCCCCAGGGAATGGGCTCGGCCCCGAGGCTGCCAGAGCTCCAGGAGCGTTGGGACAGCGCTGCCAGGGGTGCCCAGGGTGGGGCTGTTGGGGGGTCTGGGCAGGGCCAGGGGCTGCCCTGGGGGATCCCTGTGGATCGTCCCTTCCAGCTCAGGATTTTCTGTGATTCCCTGCTCACTCCTTCCCCCCTGTGAAGCCAGGCAGGGCTGGTGCTGTCGGAGCCCTCTGGGATTTGGTTGTGCTCCTGGGGGTGGTGGAGGCTCCTGCTCCATGCTGGAGAAGAGGGAACAGCAGCACAGGGGTCTGCAGGGCTTGTTCCCTGCTCCCAGAGGGGATCCAGCAGCTCTGCCCTGCAGTTCAGCTGTGCCAGAGGGACCCACCCAGCTCAGCCACGTCTGGTGCTGGGCGTGGGGAGCCCTGGAAGGTGCCCTGACCTCCTCCCCAGCCCTGCCCTGGCAGGGACCAGCCTGGACATCAGCAGTGACAGGGCAGACTCTGGTTAATGACTTCAGCGGCAATGCTGAGGTGAAAACAGAGTGAGGCAAAGCTCTCCCACAGAGAAATAAACCCAAATAAACCTGTCAGAAGGACAGAGCTGTTGTGTGCAAAGCCCCGTGGTTTTACTGCTCAGGAAAGCTCTCTTCTATAAATACCCAATAAATGAGTTAGAGGCTAAATAAAACACCCCATATACTGTAGAGTTGAGACCAACAATCCTAAATGAGCAAACATTTCCAAAGGAATAACTCTGCTTGCTGTCAATTTATGTTAATGCTGGACATGATTGAACCCATTAGAGCAAATGGCCAGTAATAAGAATGCAGAAACACCACAAACTAATTGCATTAGAGGCTGCCAGGCCTCTGTCTCCTGCTCCTGCCACTGCTCAGCTCCCTGGGATGGAGCAGCACATGGAAGGTGCCCTGTACTCTCCAGAGGTGTTGGTGCTTTGGGATCAAGGCTCAGCAGCAGAGCTGGGGGATGTTCAGTGCCTCCTGCTGCATCATCTCCGTTCATTTTGTGTTTCAAGAGGGTGAGGGGGATGGAAGAGGGGTTGGGCTGGCTCTGGGGAAAGCTTGGCAAAGCATGGAGAAGCAGGGTGAGTTTTCTTTAGGGGACAGCACAAAGCAGTCAGATGACAACCTCTGCCCAAACCACAGCCAGCCCACTTTGAAAGAGGCCTGGAGTATACTTTAGGAAGGAATTGTTCCCTGTGAGGGTGGGCAGGCCCTGGCACAGGGTGCCCAGAGCAGCTGTGGCTGCCCCTGGATCCCTGGCAGTGTCCAAGGCCAGGCTGGAGCAGCCTGGGACAGTGGAAGGTGTCCCTGCCATGGCAGGGGGTGGGATGGGATGAGATTTAACCCCAACCATGTGGGGATTCCCTGATTTGATTTTAGGGATGTGAAGCAGAGGCTGCAGCAGCATCACCCAGCCCCAGCTCACTGTCCCAGCACCAGATCCAGCCCCAGCTGCATCTCCCTGGCAGCACTCAGGGCCCAGATTCCCCCAAACACCTTGGGGCGACAGACAGGAGCTGAACAACCCCTGGTGCTCCCCTGTGATCAGTCTGGCTCTGATCAGTGCCAGACGGCAGGGTGACATTCCTGTGGCTGTGCCCAGGAGCCCAGGCAGATGGGCCAGCACAGGAGCAGTGCTTACTCAGTCCAGAGCTGTTCCCAGGCCACTTTTCAACTTAGCAATGCACATAAACATATTTTACATGTAAAATGGGCAATTAAGAAGGCAAATGTTTTAAAATACGAGGATTTACTGGCATAACATTCGCCATCTATCAATGCTGCATAAATAGTTTTACATAAAAAGCCATCTGGAAACAGGTTGTTGATCATATTTATTCAGTTACAACTTGCTGGTTTCGAGGCTGTGCCTCCCTCATTAGCTGTCAAGACAGTTTGACGTGGCTGATGAGAGGTGGATGTATTTGAAATCCTGGGTGTATTTGGAATTCTGCACAGTGCATGAATATTAACTGGGGCTTCTGGGTAGCTGCACTATTTCACACATCCTGGACATGCTCTGCACTGGAATTCCTCTGATGCCTTAGGATTTGAGCTTTTCTATTTTCCATGTATTTGTAACCCTGCAGTTCTTTAGTGCATAACTCTGAACTCCACACTCAGTGTGAGCTGCTGCTTTCCCAGTTTGGGCAGACACAACAATTCCTCTCCAGGCCTGGCAGTCAAGGACACCTCACTGCCTCAGGTCCCAGGGATGGAAACAAAAGTGAGTTGGGGGGAGCAAACTTGGGGTAAATGCCTTCATTAGCTGAAGCTGTAATTGGAAGATTAACCCCCAATATGCGAATGGACCAAACTTATAAAAGTGTGAAAACCAGTGACCTGTGCTCCATTTTATGGGTGGACCTGGGAGGCTTTGTCTGCCCTCGATGTACCTGAAGGCCCTTCAATAAATAGAACTGCTTTTTCTTCCCTAATTGTGTCTGGCCTCTGTTTTTAGGTAGCCCAAAAAGGCATCAGCTCTGCGAGGAAAAAGCAGGCTGGGAAATTGCCCTTTACACCAGGTCTGGCTGGAAAACTTATGGTCAGGTCTAGGAATGTGTTTGACCCTCCTGGCTTCAGTGGAAAGCTCTGAGAGTGGAGATGAAGGTGGGAATCACTGATCCCAGGGAGTGGAGAGCACCCAGCCATAGGAACAGAACACATGACCCAACACACAACCCAAACTCGGGATGAACATTTTCCTGTGTTGGTGTCCTGGGCTGACTGTATGATGCTTTTATCCCCAATTGTCTGTCCTGTTTATGCTGAATAATCAGTTCTGCACCTGTAAGACTTGTCCTGACAGTGAAGGGGAGAGAAGAAGCTCAGTTTGTTTTCAGGAACTGC
>VXBC01001438.1:156329-169891 GCA_013399945.1 Ploceus nigricollis | reverse complement strand
TTTTCTGAGTTTGTCTCTCTTTTGGAGCGGCAAGAAGTTTTATTGGTTAATATCGTTTAGGTTTTCTTGTTTAATAAACGTTTTTTTCTACTTTTTTCCAAGGAAGTATTTTATTTTTCCCGAACCGACTGGGGGTAGGGGCTGATTGAATCTGCTTCCTAGAGGAACCCCTTTGGGGCTCTCTCCCAAATTTGCCCTGCACCAGGACAGTTAGGAACACACCCAGCCTCACAGTGCTGCTGTTTTCAGCACTCTCTAAGGGGTGCTGGAGGTGTCCCCCAGGCTCTGTGCTGTCCCCAGGGGCTGCCAAGGCCACCTGTGCCTGCTGCAGCCCCAGCCAGCAGCACGCAGCCAACAGCCACCGGCTTTTCCTGACATTTGCTGTCTCCCTTGGTTTCAGTAATGAGATCCCTGGTTTTAAATGTCAGCTCTCACGAGGTGATGCTATTGTATTTAGCTCCGTGCCCTTCTCCTGGCTCCAAAACACTTGGCAGAGTTTCTATAAATAACCCAATAACAAGAGCCAAATAAGTGGTTACAGAGCAAGGAGAGGAAGTTGGGGCTGGGAAAGCAGGAGAGCTCCAGGAAGGCTGTCTGCTGCAGGGGGGACAAGTGGCCCTTCCCACAGCAGGGGACAAGGCTGCCCAGGGGGACAGGGACATCTGCTCTGTGGCCTGGGCAGATCTGAGACATGGGAGGGTGGCATGGCCAGCTGCTCATGTCCTTGGCCAAGAGCTCCAGTCTCTGCCAGCCCAGATGCCCCAGTAAAATGGGGCAATTCCCTCTGCCCCCCCTCCCTGTGGCTCAGCTCCTTGTTCCATGCTCCAGCCTGGAAGCAGTGGGATTTCATCCCTGGGAGCTGCCTGGGCTCTGTCTGTGCTCACTGGGACACCCACCCAGCTCACTCCTGTCCTACCACAGGTGTCACTTCCTACACTGAGGTGAGAAAAATCCTGCACAGCAGAGGCTGAATCTAACCCTTCAAAACTCACACCCCCCCAAATTATTTGGACCTCAGGGTGCTGTCAGCCACCAGCATTTGCCTGGGCCACCATGTCCTTGTGCCAGCTGCATGTCACAGAGAGCACCATGCAGGTGTGCTGAGCTTGTGCACCAGCTGCAGGTCACTCCTGGAGCTTTCTGGGCCACCAGACCACAGCTGGGGAACCAGGGACCTGCACAGACATGGACAATGCTTTGTGAGACAGGACAAATCCCATAGAAGATGTTCCATCCCATGCTGGGCTTGTGTGCTGCCCTGGCAGTGAGGCTCTGTGCCCTTTGTAGAGCTCACAAGCACTGATGTGGATTTTTGGTGCTGGCAGGAAGGGCTCAGCAATGGGATGTTGCCCTTCAGAGGCAGAGGAGAAGCATTTTCATCTGGGGAGATGCATTTGCTACTTTCTCTTGACTTCTTCAGTGTGCTGGGACCTGCAGCTGCTTTGGCAGGGGCAGCTGCCTGCACTGACACTCTCAGCCCCCCTGCCTCAGGCTGGAATTGGGTGATGCTCCTGCCTCTGCAAAGGGGTTTGAGGTATGAACCAGAGAATAAGAGAGGTTCCATGGGTCCCTATTCCCCAAGCAGATCCTCAGGAAGAGCTCCAGGATGTCCCTGGGTTGTTTTGATTGTCCCCTTTGCAGAGGCAGCATAACTTTGCCCAGTTCAGCAGCAGGGTGAACCCACCTGAGCACGGTTCCACAAGAGGCCAGGATGCACTGGAGACCTCTCCTCGAGGGGCTCTGTTGTTTCTCTGAGGGGAGCTGGGGATGAATATGAGGACATGGGCTCAGAGGCATTTCAGAGGAGGGATGGCACCTCCCTGCCCCATGCTATCACAGAACAATTTATCTTTCACCACCAGGGCCAACCCTGCCAGAGAACCTCCCACATCTGACGTGTCTGAGCCCTGTAGGATGAGGAGGGATGGGTGACACCACCTTTCCCAGGCTCCCAGGCAGGATGAAACCCCAGAAGAAACTGGAGAAGGCACAGAGCCTCCAGTAGCCATCTCCAGCCTCTGGCTCACTAGTTAACAATAACCCAGACTAATTAGCAATTACCCCTTGGCTCTGCTCATCCAGGCTCTCCAGCAGCAAGTCCCAGAGCAGATCCCAAGTGAAGGGAATGGCTTTATCTATTAAGCTGTTCCTGGGGTTATTAATCATGGAACAACTCTCTCTGGGCACTTTCTGGCTGTGCCTGCCTCCCCCTGCACAGCCAGGGCTGGGCTGGAGCACAAACCTCTCTGTCCAGAGCCCCTGGAAGAGAGGGAATTTCTCCATCAGCTGCAGAGTCAGACACAACTGCACTGCACACACCAGCTCTGGTGGTGCTGTCAGGCAGAAGGCCAGTGGGATACAGCCAGCCCACAAATATTAATCTCTGCTTCTCACAGGCAGCTGAGGAGTGGCTTTTGATTGGCCAGATTCTCAAATCCCTGAAAGTTTGAGGAATTTTGCTCTGTTTTTCACTTGTATAAACCAATACAGCGTCAGGGTGGTGCCTGTAAAACAAGGGGTGCAGCTCCCAGGTCAGAGAGAAGGCTGGGAAAAGGCTGAAGGGCTTCCTTGGATCCTGGAGTGGAAACCCTCCCTGTTACAGAACAGTAACAATTTCTAACAATTAAAAAGCAATTAAGGCACCTCCCACCAAGAGCACCTGGACTGTGGCTGCTGCAGCAGGAGCAGCACTGCTGTGCCAGTCTGAGGGCATCAAACCTGCTGGGCTGAGCACATCAACATGGCAATGGAGCATTTTTGCTGCAGGTTTCCTGAAATACCTTCAGAGGGTCGAAAAAATCTTGACTATCCTTAACTTGAGTCCACACAAGGGAGCAGAAGAGCACTGGGAATTGACTGGGGATTTTTAGTGTCCACATCAGCTCTCCAGCAGCAGATAATGGAATAAATGAATTGTGCACTGATTCAGTGCCTAGATATCAACAATTATGTAGCTTGAGGTCTGCAGAAAAAGAGGAGCATCTAATAGGAGCATTGATCACTGACAGTGGGAGCCTTTAAATACTTTGTGCTGCTGCTAGCTGTGGAGCAAAACCTCTCCAGTTCCCTACGTCTCATCTCCCTTGGCTGCTCTTTTTTTGTTGTTTATATCTGTTCAGCAAGAGAGAAAACAGCCCATGGCACGAGTACAGACAGCAAAGGGCTTGGCAGGTCACCTCTGTGCAGCCACGTACATCCCCTAGACCCGAGTCAGGCAGCAAAGCCTCGTCTCCCCCGGGCTGCTGAGATGTGAAGGAGCTTCCTGAGTCTCTAATGTGACATGAAACCACCAAATCTCCCTTCTCTCCCCGAGCTAATAAGAGGCAAGGAGGCAAAAGCACAGGTATTAATGCAGCAGGCTGACAAACACGCTGCTGACAGCAGCAGAATGGGGAAAATCGCAGAGGGAGCAGAATAATAACCCAGCCAGAGTTAATAATAAAAGCCTGAGAGCATTCCCACGGCTCTGGAGAATGTTTGTGTCACTGGCTCCTTCCTGCCTGGGCCTGGGCACAGGGACACACTGGTTTTGGGGCTGTGTCAGCCTCCCTGTGCCCTCTGGGCAGTGCCAGCTGCTGATGGGCAAAGCCCAGCGTGGAATGGGGATAATGGGATAGGGGGGTTGGAATGAGCTGATCTTTAAAGCCCCTTCCAGCCCAAACCATTCCCTGGCTCTGTGGTCCCAGCCAGGTCAGCAGCACCACAGATCTTTGCCCAGAGCTCAGTGCAAACAACAGTCACTGCAGAGATCCAGATCCTCCATTTTCCCTGTGTTTTTAGGCACCATCACTCCAGCTTTCCGTGGTGGCAGAGGCTCTGGAAGCCCCCTGAGGTGGTGCTTTTGCAGCATGTCCTAAGCTATAAGCACAGCTCATCTCAAAAAAGAGCAGATTCTAACACAAGGTTTTGGGGCAGAGGTTTTGAGAGCTTCAGCTGAGTAAATACCCCAACACCAAGGTCTTTAACCAGAGTGATGCTCAGAGCAGCTCCCAATTAACCTTTTCCCTTGGTTACTGCAGCAGGCTCCAGGACACAGCAGGAGTGACAGAGCAGTGAGAGCAGCACTTTAACCTGTCAGGGCAAATTTATAATTCAGCACCAGGATTAATAGCATGTATCCCATTTAAAGTCCTTAATATATGTGGCCAGGCAGATTAGCAGATGAATATGAAATCAGTGCCCTAGCAGCAGGCACAAATTATCCAGGCACTGACTGTCCTACCCTGCAACAAGCAGCAGAGCCAGGGGCCTTGGGGTGGACCAGGAATGTGGAGCACCCATAAATCTGTACCCAGCCCACACACAGCACAAAGAAACCCAGTCCTACAGGGCTGANATATAAATGTTTATATATTTTATATAATGTTTGTACCATCCCACTGAGGGCAGAGCCCCGCACACCGTCCTGCCAGACAGAGCTCAGCAGGGCAGAGAGAACATGTTAGAGATGAGCAAGAATAAACAACCCTGAAAACCAGCACAGACGAATTACGACTTCTTTGGCACGGGGCTGAGAGACAGAGACTCTCTACAATCTCAGAATCATCTAAATATCACAGATTCTGACAAACAGGGATAGGGAATAACAGTGATTAGGATCTAGAGAGCTTTGTGTTTTCCAGAGCACTGGGAATTCCAAACAGCACATCCCAGAGAACCAATTCCCACGTTCCACCCAAAGGAGACACAGCTGCAGGGAGAGGCTGTGCCTTTTGCTGGGCTCATCTGAACTCTGCAGAGTCCAGAGGATGAGTTTGGTGATGGAAGTGCCCAAGACCAGGCTGGACAGGGCTTGGAACAACCTGGGATAGTGGAAGGTGTCCCTGTCCATGGCAGTAGAATGGGATGAGCTTGAAGATCCCTTTTGACCCAAACCATCCTGTGATTCTGCATTTTCTGACCTTCCAGAGTTGGGGTGACCATCCTTGCTGGGGGGGAAGGTGGGAAACTGCAGGGTGCTGCTGCACAGCCACAGCTCTGATCCCAGGCACTTCATGCAGGAACACTGGGCTAAAATGAACCTCCCAAGGAAACAGCTCAGCTGGTGACAGCTCAAGGAGTTCTGGCATGGAAGCACACCTGAAATCATGGACTCATGGGCAGGAACAGGACCTTAAAGCTCATCTCATTCCACCCCTGCCATGGGCAGTGACACCTTCCACTGTCCCAGGCTGCTCCAAGCCCCGTCCAACCTGGCCTTGGACACTTCAGGGATGGGGCAGCCAGAGCTCACAGGGAAGAATTCCTCCCCAAAATCCCATCTTATCCCACCCTCTGGCAGTTTGAAGCCATTTCCCCCTGTCCTGTCACTCCAGGCCCTTCTAAACTGTTCCTATCTAGATTTCTTCTTGTTCCCCTTCAGGTACTGGAAGGCCACAGCGAGGTGACCCCAGAGCCTTCTCTTCTCCAGGCTGAACAATCTCAATCCTCTCAGCTTTTAAAAGCACACACCTCCTTCCTCCCCCACTTCTCCTGTCTGCTTTTCCTCTTCAGCACCCAGCAGCTCCAACAGCAGTGACCCTGCAGCCTCTCCACGGAGCTTTGGGATCTCAGGACTGGCACAGGCTTGGCTCAGTGCTTGCTCGTGCCCTGGGGCATGGCAGGAGGGAGATTTCCCCCCTTGAACAGCTTGCAGAGGCAGAAGCATCTTGCACTTTGAGTTTGATGTCAGAGCATGTCTCATACTCTCGGCTTTTTCAACATTATAGGTAATTCCTAGAAGAAAAACATCCTGGAGAGCAAAGTGCCAAGAGATTCTGAAAAGATCACAGAATCCTCCCGTTCTAGAGTCATTAAGGTTGGTCATTAAGCCTAACCATTAACTCAGCACTGCCAAGCCCACCACTAACCGTGTCCCCAAGTGCCACATCCACAGTTTTTTGACTCCACCACTGCCCTGACCACCCTTTCTGTGGAGGAATTTTCCACAGCATCCAATCAAAACCTCTCCTGGCACAACTTGAGGCCGTTTCCTCTTGTCCTGTCCCTTGTTTCCTGGGAGCAGAGCCTGCCCCCCAATCTGGCTGCACGCAGGGAGGTGTCAGAGAGCTGCAGAAAGATGGAATCCCTCCTCCTCCCCATCTGCAGGTGTGTCAGGCCACATTTCCCAGGTGAACACACCTTCCATGGAGGCAGAGGAACCCACCTGCAGAGCCTCTGCTGATTCCAGCCCCCTTGCAGGCACAGGGAGCAGCTCAGCTCGTCAGCTGATGCCTTGTGAGGCTACCTGGAACAGAGCTAGACAGTGTTAAAGGAATAAAGTAGGAATTTATTAAAAGGCTTAAAAGGCCTTCAAAGGATGCACCTTGGGCAGTACAAGAGCCTGACCAAGATGGACTCCAGGTCAGGAGTTTTCACATTTTTATAAGTTTTGGTCCATTTCCATGTTGGGGTTCATTGTCCCATTACAGCTCCAGGTTATGCAGTCCCACCCTCCCAGACTGCTCTCCTCAATTTGCTGTTGTTTGCACCTTTTGGCCTTTGGGGCCTTTTTGTTGTTTACACTCTTTGGACCTGAAGCTGCAGCAGTGTCCTTTTCTGGGGCTGGAAAAGGATTGTTTTGTCTGACTGAACTGTGAGGAAAACTTGCTGACACTTCATATGAAGTTCAGAATATATATATATATATATAATATATATAACAGAATCTGGAAAATCTGAAAGCTAAAACTTAAGGCATCAACCTCTGAAGCATCTGGTCTGCCCCAGACACCTCAGAGCCCCTCAACAATGAGCTGGGGTGGCAGGGACAGGGCCCAGCCCTGTGATGCCTATTATATTTGCCTTTTTTTTTTTCTTTTATCTATTCCCGGTATTCTTTACACATTTATTCAGAGCTCTGTAGCCTATTATTGCATTCACAGCTCGTTTTACCAGAAGGACAAAAAATATTCCAGAAAGAAAATATTCCCAGAAAGACAAAACATATTCCAAAACCCCTGTCCTGTCTTGGTTCTCCCTGGGAACTAAGGCTGAAATACAACTCTTCAGACACATTTTCATCAACAAAGGTCAGTTCTATCTGAGGGGGGAAGGATTTAGAAGGGGCTTGGACTGGGGTGGGAATTGCATCACCACTTGTGCTCCTAATTGGTGCTTTTTGTCAATTATTCTAACTCACCAAACTTATAAAACTGCCTGCACCCCCGTGGGGGTGGCTTTTGTGGATATTGTTCCATAACTGCCCCTGAAGGCCTCCAACAAAGACCTGCTTTGATGTTACCTCCTATACTTATATAATCTCAAAAGTGTGTGTTGTTCCATGTACAGGTTGTGAAGGCACCACCAGGACAGGGCCAGCAAAGAGCAGCTGCAGAGCTGGGCTGGTGACAAGCTTTTAAAACCACACAGCTGGGACAGGGAGAGAGCAGAGCCTGGTCCTGGTGGAGCCAGGGTGGGAAGGGCTGTGTCAAACAACCCAGCAGCTTCTGCTCCACAGCTGGCCCCAGGCTGGGCACAGAGTCCAGCAGTCCCTGCCAGTGCAGAGCAAAAAGGCATTGAAATAATGTGCAATGTAAACCTCACTCCAGCAAACCTCCTTTTGTTGTCCAGGGGGCAGAGGAGGCTTGGTGAAGGTGTGACACACACTGCAGGCAGCAGGGACTGCTCTGGCTGCCTAATGATGCTTGGGGAGAACTGGGGAGAGGCTCAGACCAGCCAGGGGAGCAGGAAGGGATCTGCCTCTGGGAATAAATCACACAGACTCCATTTTCTCCATGATGGAAAAAGCCCATTCTTTATTCACATAACTCATTTTTATCCAGTTTTACAGACCTCGTGTGTGACTCCCGTTGGTCAGCAGCTTTCTTGCCAATTACTTTATTGGTTAGTAACAAGTTGTTACCCTGAATTAATTGGTCACTCAAATCCCCGGGGTGTACATGCAGGAAAAGTTGTTTGTGAGAGACAGTTTTCATTGTTCTAACTGTGTAAAACCAGTTCATACAGGTGCTGGTTGTTTTTCACCCAGGAATAGATTGTTATGTTAATAAACTCCTCATACCATGATTGCTTTCTCATGGGAACTTGCAAAATTAGAAGAAATGACAGGCGAGGCAGAGCAGGCCTGATTTTATGAGGTCTTTATCATTTTTCTACCTTACTGCAACACTGAAGGAGCTGCTCAAGCCCCTGCCTCACACTTGGCACTGGGCAAAGGAGGAGTGACAGAGAAGTGACAGGCACCTCCCTGCTCCTCATCACCCCCTTGTTCATACCTGTGAGGAGGAGTTTAATCAGGAACCACAAGGAAAAGTCCTTCTGTAGCATTGGGCTGCACACCTGAGGCTGCTGGGAGATGCTTTTGCAGAGGTGCCCCGTGGGGTGTAATCACAGACTCCAAATTTCAGCCATCTGATCACTCCCAGAGCTCATAAAATTAAATGACAGCTGATAGAGAAAGGTGAGAAATAATAAAGAGCCACTGGGAGAAACTATCTGTGTCTGTGTGACCCTGAGGAGGATGTAATTGGCACTGAGGGGACATGAGGGATGTCACTGGTTCTACAGGAGAGTGAAATGGGGCCTCTTTGTCGGTGATCCCAGCTCCTGAGATTCATCCCACATTAAATATTTCACAGATGAATTCCTGACGTGGAGTAAGGACTGTGTGAGTCTGCAGCTGTGCTGCACAGAGCCTTGTGCAGGCTGTGCCTTCAGGAAATGCTGCGTTTGCAGCTGGGACAGGGAGAGAGCAGAGCCTGGTCCTGGTGGAGCCAGGGTGGGAAGGGCTGTGTCAAACAACCCAGCAGCTTCTGCTCCACAGCTGGCCCCAGGCTGGGCACAGAGTCCAGCAGTCCCTGCCAGTGCAGAGCAAAAAGGCATTGAAATAATGTGCAATGAGAAAGAATTTATTTCATTTTTGGTTTTTTTTTTTGACACCTGGCTATTGCTTCCACCCCAGGGGAAAGGAGGTGGAGCTGAGAAGGAGCTGGGCAGGTTCTGGTGGTCCTGGGGGCACTACACATGGACACTCTCTCCCAAAGGCAGAGGAGAGAAACTGCTGGTGAAAATCTGGGCTTTCATCCTTCTTTCCTAATGTCCATCTGCAGCTTGAATGAAACCCAGCCCTGCCTCTGCTCACAGGGACCTGCTCACCTGCACATCTCCCTTGCCAAGGGCATCACCACGGGCTTTCATTCCTGCTAGGACTTCCAGTGGGTCCCACAAAAATATCTGACCCCTTTGGATCTTCACAAAATGTTGCCTGTGAGTGCTGGTGGCAGGAATTCAGCCTTTGGGCTGCACAGCCTTCATTGCACAACTGGACATGGCCAGCCACAGATTGAATTATTTTTAATTTTTATTGTTGTTGTTTGTTTCTTGAATTATTTTCATTTTATTAGAATCTGAGTGATTTTATCCACGTCAGGTGGCCACGTGAGGGAGGCCTGGGTCCCTGCTAGCTCAGCCTGTGCAGAGATGAGATAATTCAGAATGAACCTTGGTGCATCACAGCCCTACCCTGGGGAACTTTAATATCCCAAAGGGACATCGGGGTCACCTCCACACCACAGACATCCCTCTGCTCCTGTTTGAGCTGGGCTGCACCCACAATTAACACATCCAGCTATTATTGTTCATTGCATGTGGTGGAGAAGCCTTCATTCATCATTTTAACGAGGATGTTCTTCGTTAAAAGAGCCCATATAGATTATTTATAGCCTGGGTGAGTTTATCCTGTGCTTTTAGCTTCAGATCCTACCAGACCTCTGGTGTTAAATCTCTCTGCCTTATTTTGGGACCACTCGTCCTTAACCTCCTCTTGGCTAAGTTTATCTGACTGAACTTTGGGAATTATTCACCTGCCTGACTTTATCTCATTATTGACTCTCTGCTCTGGTGCATTCCTAAACATCTCCTCCAATTTAGGGGAATCCTCCTTTGGTTGTGGGAATTGCACAGGGATGGATCCCACTTCCCAGGACTGTGCTGCCTCAGGTTTTAGCTTTTATATTTTTCAGATTCTGTACTTTAGTGTGTACTTCTGAGCTTCATATGAGGGGATCCTACTGAACCCTGTGGCTGGGACACGGCTGTGGACCTTCACTCCAAGGGCTGATTCCCCTCACACCTTCCCTGTCCTGCTGTTCCCAGCTCAGCCTGCCCCCACTGCAGCCTTTCTCCAGGGAATGCTCCACACCCAGCCCCATTTCACTGCTCCCAGTTCCCAAATAACCCAGCCTGCTTCCCAACAGCAATAAGGCCTCTCCATCAACTTTTTGCTACCTGAAGCTTTCACAGAATCACAGAGTGTCCTGAGCTGGGAGTGACCCACAGGATCCCCCAGGGCAGCCCCTGGCCCTGCCCAGACCCCCCAACAGCCCCACCCTGGGCACCCCTGGCAGCGCTGTCCCAACGCTCCTGGAGCTCTGGCAGCCTCGGGGCCGAGCCCATTCCCTGGGGAGCCTGGGCAGTGCCAGCACCCTCTGGGGAAGAACCTTTCCCTGATCTCCAGCCTGACCCTCCCTGACACAGCTCCAGCCATTCCCTGGGTGCTGTCCCTGTCACAGAGCAGAGATTGGTGCCTGTTTTATATTTTCTCCTGGGTCATCAGTACGGATATTGAACAGCACAGAGCCCCCATGCCCATCCTTGCAGGAGCTCATTCCAGCATCCTTCTGACCATGGCAGGGATTCACAGCTCAGATTCATCACTGGGAAGGTTTACAAGTCCAGGGAATGACAAAGGCCTGGAGTGACAGGACTAGGGGGAATGGCTTTAAACTGAAAGAGAGGGGGTTTAGATGGGATATTGGGAAGAAATTCTTCCCTGTGAGGGTGGGGAGGCCCTGGCACAGGGTGCCCAGAGCAGCTGTGGCTGCCCCTGGATCCCTGGCAGTGCCCACGGCCAGGCTGGACAGGGCTCGGAGCAGCCTGGGACAGCGGAAGGGGTCCCTGCCCATGGCAGGGGGGGGAATGGGATGCTCTTTAATACCTCTCTCCACCCAAACCAGTCAGTGATTCCATGGTTCTAAGTTTTCCATCTACTTAACATACACCATGTTGAACCCATTACACTGTAATTCCTTAATTGCAATTAATCTTATTATATCAAGGAAAACATTATCCTCACACTCATCATGGTGCTTACAAGCAACACACAACCCCTTTGCAAAGCCCAGGCATGCAATTACTAAAACCATTTATTTTATAAATGACCACTTAATTTATAATTAATAGATAAGCACTGAAACAACCAAAAGAAAATTTTTGGCAGTAGCTGGAATGCACCTTTCCATCCCAAAGCCCCTGGAAAGTAACTNTACCAGCCATGCAGGGACATTCAATGGCCCATTATCAGCAGATGTCTCCCTGGGGGGGGATTGATTGTGGGAGAGATAAGGAAAAACTGCCCAATGAACAGGAGACAACTGCCATGCAGATGGCAAATAGAATACATTTTGCCTTTCACTCTCAAAGCTCCTTGTGGACTTAGGAATCCTTCCCATTGGTTCATCTGATTTGATATCATTTCTGGAGACCAATAATGAGGTTTTTATTCTGGAAGGACCCCAGGAGGGGATTTGCCCCAGCAGGGCAGCTCTGCCTGGGCACGCCTGGACCTCCTCATCTTCTGTCTTTCCTTCCCAGGAAGTGCTGGAAACATTTTCTCCTCCAACTCCTGCCTGGAATACCCTGCCCTGCCTGTCCCACCCTGAAGGAATATGAACATCTCCTTTGGTGCATCCTGGAGTCAGGAACATGATCTGCTCCCCCTCCTGCACCAGGAGGGCTGGAAGGTAAAGATCCCCTGCAGAGATTTGGGGAGAGGGAGGGATTTTCTAGGGGAGAGAATCAGCAAAATGAAGATGAGCCTTTCAAAAACACATTGCTACTTTTCAGCTCTGTGTGCACAGAGGGAGCACAGGAGCAGGGAGCTGTAGGCACTGGGTTTGAAGTCTGGCTGACAGCAGACTAGGGATGCTGGAATAATAGGGAGGCATTGTCAGTGTTCAACAAGGGCTGGAAATCACAGGAAGTTGGAGGAAAAGGAGTGAAAACACATAAAAAATAAAAGGATACAGAGGAGCAGCTGAGTGATATTTCACTCCCTTGTGACTGTGCAGTGAGAGGGTGGATTTCTGCAGAGTTTATTGAGAACATATTGAGACTTTTGAACATGTGGGTGATTCCTTAATTTTTTAAAAAAAAATTAATTTCTTTTTAGTCACGAAAAAATTTCCACTGGCCTTGTCTTGATGCTCCAGCTCCTGATGCCTTGCCTGAATGTCCCTGGGGCAGAGGGAATATCTGAGAGCCACACCTTATTAGCAGGATCTCAGCAGCATCTCTTTGCACCTGCACCAGTGTCAGAGGCAGACAACAACTGCATTGATTTCAATTATCCTTTGCAGGGGGTGCTTAATGCCCAGATTTGTCTCTCCCTTGCAGTGTTCAAAGCAGGTTCACACCGTGCAGCTTTAGCAGAACTGTATTTCAATAAAGGTAATGAAGAAGGAATCTTTATTTCCTCCAGCTTGCTTGAATTTCTTTCTTGGGCAATATCCCAGTGGGAGCCAAGGCCGTGGGTCAGCCCTGGGGTGCAGCTGGAAATGAGTTTTCATTCCCCACACTGGCACCACACCACACTAAAAGCATTTAGGGCACTCTGAAACAGGTGTAAAAGCATCACTGTCAAAACTGTGGACTGAGTTTATGGAAATGAAAGCCATCCTTGTGGGTGAGGAGGTCTCTGAGGGGAAAATCACTGGAGACTGGGAGAGGATGTGCTGAGATCAGCCTGCCCTGGGTGTGTCCTTGTTCCCACAGTGACCCCTGACTGCTGAGTCTGTGTCCAGGCAGGATGGAGCTTCCTTCCACGGCCATCCTGAGGTGCCTTTGTGTCACATCTTCATGTCCAGAGAGATGCAGGACCTGCCCCAGCCAGGGTGTGTGGCTGGGGGGGAAGAAATACAATCCAAAGAGTTGCAGAGTGGAACTGTCCTGTGCTTGCAAAGAGAGCTCTGGATCTGCCCCTGGCTGAAATGTCCCTGCTCCATCCTCAGAGTGCTTCAGGCTCCTGCCTTTGCCTCCAGGGAATCCCATTTCCTGTGATGCATTTGTTGCAATCTGCTGTGTCCACCAGGTTCAGAACCAAAATCAGCCAATAAATATTTGTCTGTTGGACGGTACAAGACAGGACCATTGAAGAGAAACATCTTTGTTGGATGAGTTTTTGAGCAATCTGGTCTAGTGGAAGGTGTCCCTGTCCATGGCAGGGGCTGGAGGGAGATGAGCTCTAAAATCCCTTCCACCCCAAACCAGCCCGGGATTCTGTGATCTNGCATCACAGTCCTGGGAAGTGGGATCCATCCCTGTGCAATCCCCACAGCAGCTCTGGGATCGTGGTTTCCTGTGGTCAGACAGGGCTGTTCTCCTGAACTCCTACAGAGCCACTTCCCCTGGATCCCTGCACCAGACAGAGCTGGGTGGATCTGAGGGGAGAGGGCCAGGAGCCAAGCTGCCTTTAGCAGCTGCAGGGGGGTTTGTGCTGTCCCCTCCTCCCGTGTGCTGTGAAGTGACAGCTCTGTCCCCAAGCTGCTGCTGCTCCTGCAGCTCCC
>VXBC01001438.1:127085-156262 GCA_013399945.1 Ploceus nigricollis | reverse complement strand
CAAACTTAAAGTTAGCCATTGGATAAGCAGCCAAAAGTCCCACCTAAGTAATTCCCTAGAAAAAGAAGAGAACAAAGAGACTAATCGCTTTTGTGAGGTGTTTCTAGCAGGGCAAGGAACTTCCTATCCTGGCTCGCCTTTTTCTCTGCTAAGAGATTTGTTATTTTGCTCTTTATTAAAACTTTTATGTTTCTAACACTCTCACAGAAGTCATCCTGCTGTTTTTTAAGCCATCTGAGGTAGCTGAGCTATTTTGGGTGTGTTACATAGCTCCTAGGGCTCATTCCACCTGGCCTGAAGAGATACCTGTAGCACAGCTCCTGGCAGTGAGGAGCTGTCCCAGGCCAGCCCACCTGGCCTTGCTGTGGCTCCTCAGGCTGGGGAGCAGGCAGAGGTGGATGAGAGCATCCCTCACACAGCTGTGGCTGGGCTGGGACAGTGCTCTGGTGTCCTGGGCTGCAGACTGGAACTGGCCCAGCCTAATTCCAGTTCATGCCTGGGCTGCCTTTCTCTCATTTCCCCCCGTGAACCAGCCCTGTGTGTTCTCCAGGAGCAGCACCACCGTTTGCACCTGCCTGGGATGCAGCAAGCAGGACCTTCCCCAGGAATTTCCATTGCAATATCCTTGAAAATGTAAAATAAATTGTGTTCCCTGAAGCTGAGTGATCAGAGAAATGGGGCACACCTGCCTTCCTGGAGCCATCCCTGGCATCATCCGTGGTATCCTGACCCCCTCACCAGCTGGGCACAGATCCAGGGAGAGAGTCATTACCCAGAGTCTCCTGGGACCCCCCTGTATCCCAAACCTGCTCCAGCTTGCCCTGATCCCAGAGCAGCTACAAGAGGGTTTGGGCACAGAGCTTGTGGCAGGTCCCTGAGCTTGCCCTGGCCTCCAAGGACTCATCATTCCAGCACCTTCCTGTGCAGGGGACCATGATGAGGTGACAGTGACACACTCACTGTCTCTTCCAGCTGTCCTCTCTCCCAGCCCCATCGTTCATTTGCCCTCTCAAAGACGTGTTGGCTCCCTGGGAATCACTCTGAGTGACAGAGACTTCAGAACTATAAAACACCTCCTTCAGTTTCCACAGTGAAAGCCTAATTTATGGAACAAAAAGACTTTTGAGGCATGAGAAACATCAGACAGCGAGTTCCCAGGCTGCTCCCTCCTCTCTGCACTGCTCAGCACTGCCCGCAGAGCAATCCTTGCTGGCATCCAGGTGCAGGATCACACAGCCAGCTTTGCCTTTCCAGATGACCCCAGGCACTTCTCATTATCCCAGCATGAGGCAGGATCCCCCGGAGCAGGGGCTCACACTGCCAGGACTCATTAACCTTCTGCAGTCTGCCTTCAAAACCCTGCCAGGGAGGCTGCAAACAGCTACTTTGGAATGGCTTTTCCCAGCTTTTACTTCTCTTAGAAGGGAATGCTGGAATTGAGGGCTCTGGTGCAGGTTTTCAGGTGGGAATAGAAGCAGGGCAGGTTTGCCAAGGGAGACAGGGGTGGTGGGAGATGCAAAGCCCTCCTTGGAGCTGTCCAAGGGTGGAAACGGAGCTGGGGAAGGGTCTGGAGCACCAGGAGGGGCTGAGGGAGCTGGGCAGGCTCAGCCTGGAGAAAGGAGGCTCAGGGGGGACCTTGTGGCTCTGCACAACTCCTGACAGGAGGGGACAGCCGGGGGGGTCAGGATCTGCTCCCAAGGAACAAAGAACAGAACAGGAGGAAATGGCCTCAAGGTGTGCCAGGGGAGGGGCAGGTTGGATATTATGGAAAATTTCATCACTGAAAGAGAAGTTAAGCATTGCAACAGCTGCCCAGGGAGGTGGTGGAGTCCTCATCCCTGGAGAGATTCAAAAGATGAGTGGATGTGGCACTTTGCCACATGGTTTAGTGGGAATGGTGGTGTTTGGTTGCAAGCTGGACTTGATCATCTTGGAGGTCTCAAGATGATCATCTCAGTTATTGTGTGATTCTTAGTGGCTGAGCCCAGCTGCATCATCCTGCAGCTCCCGGGGCTGTGCAGGGCACACAGGTGAACAGCTCTGTAGCAGGGTAAGTTCTGCTGAGGAGTAAACAAGAAACCCTTTGTCTTCTTAAAAAGGAAAGAAGCCCAGAAGTTTCTCCCCTTAATTAGCTTAAAAGACACCTCATAGGACCTTGGAGACATCACATCAAACTTAAAGTTAGCCAATTGGATAAGCAGCCAAAAGTCCCACCTAAGTAATTCCCTAGAAAAAGAAAGGAACAAAGAGACTAATCACTTTTGTGAGGTGTTTCTAGCAGGGCAAGGAACTTCTTACCCTGGCTCGTCTTTTTCTCTGCTAAGAGATTTGTTATTTTGCTCTTTATTAAAACTTCTATGTTTCTAACACTCTTAGTCCTGGCTGCCGTGGTGGCTCCTGTGCCAGGATGTCCCTGGCTGTTGGTCAGTGAACACTGGCTGCCCCAGACAACAAGATGGGGTGGGAAATGAGGAGGCTTAAAAGCACAGCCCCAGCCATCCCATCTCTGTTTCCTCTCCCTGCTTTCTTCAGCTTTGAGGCGCCTCAGGTCATTGTTTTCAAGCTTCTCTTTCCAGTCTGGAGTCTCATTTACAAGGCAGTAGTTGGAGTTCAAAGCGATGCCTGGCAGCGAGGGCTGCTGGAGCGTTATGGAAAAAATAATAATCAGGAATCAGAGCTGTAGTGAGGAAGTTGGCAACTTGCTAGAGACCTTTGCTAAATTCAGGCCACTGAGCCTGAGGTGTAAACAGCCCTATCTGATTGCTGCATCTTCATTTTCTGGTTTTGATCTTACCTTATTTATTTCAAGCAAGATAACAGGGAATGTGCCGTGCTGGAATGAGAAAAGCCCATCCTCAGAGCAAAGTGAGTTCTGCTGTCACAGCCCCTTGTGAAACCAGGAAACTGCAACAGGAAAGGGCTGCTCCTCTTGCTTAGCACTGGTCCAATTTTCAGCTTGAACTGCATAAAAATGCAAGAAATAACCTGTTGTCATTAGTATCCAATTGCAAAGCTCCTCAGACTCACAGATTGGATTGTCTGCTTAGACAAACCCCATTTCAGTAAAACGTTTCAGTTAAATGTCAGGATTTGAAGTATCTCTCCCATCTTCTCAGGAGCTTTGTCCATCCAAGGCTGGGTTGGATGTGGTTGGAGCAATCTGGTCTAGTGGAGGGTGCCCCTGCCCATGGCAGGGGGTGGGGTGGGATGGGATGGGATGGGATGGGATGGGATGAGATGAGATGAGATGAGATGAGATGAGATGAGATGAGATGAGATGAGATGAGATGAGATGAGATTTCAAGTCCCTTCCAACCCAAACCATGCTGTGACGCTGTGGTTCTATCAACACCAATGAAAGCAGAGATAAAGCTGAACAAATGCTGAAGAACAACTCTGCAGGTTTGACTCCTCATGACCAGCCCAGGCACTGTTTGCAAGAGTTCAGTTGTGTCCAGGGTTCCCAAACCCCATCACCACCAGTGGACTGGCACTGAGCACTCCTGCAGAGCACAGCTGTTTCCAGCTGCCACATGTTGTTCTCTGGATTCTGAGGTGTCACTCATGAGGCAGGGAGTCAGGAGGGTTTGAGGTGACTCTGGGCACCAGCCAGGCTGCAGAGCAAAGGCACCTCCTGGGAAGCTCTCTGCCACCTTGGAGGATGGGCAGGAATCATCCTGGCTCCTTGACAATGCCAAATAATGTGGTTAAAGGAGAACAGGAGGTGCTCAGTGATACTTTGATCAACTTGGTTACATCTAGAAGTGTTGCCTCATTTCTCTTCACAGAGAGAAGCAAGGCACAACTTTTCCCAAAGATTTACTGGGAGAAGCATGAAGAAGCAGCAGAGACAAAGGGAAACAATTCTTATCTCTGCTCCCTGTTCTCCCCTGTGGAATGTGAGCTGGAGATTGTTTATCTTGAGTGACCAATCTGGTCCAGCTGTGTCTGGACTCTGGAGAAGGTCACGAGTTTGAGTCAGACTAAGGTCAGATAGGTAAGTTAGATGTAGGTATGTAGAATAGCCTCTCTTCAAATATTATTAATGTATTTTAGTATAGATTGAATAAAGAGTGGGTTCAGCATCTCAAAGCCTTCTGAACTGGAGTCAGACATCCTTCATTCTCTTCCCAGGGGTCACTGCATTTACAATATAGAAGGATTTGCTGGATAAAGTTATCTATGGATAAACTTCGAGCCAAAGCCATGAATGGAATATTGCTTTATTTCCAGCCAATTTGCTTCTAGCTTGGGCTTCCTAAATTCACCCTGAGTAAGGATTTTAAGCAAAGGAGACAGTCCCAGGTTTCCTGAGCAATGATTTGTTCCCAGAATTGAGATTACCAGCAGAACATTTATAGAGGCAGGACCTCACTGTAACCTCTCAATTGCCTTCAAACCTCCCAGGCCCAGACAGCTTTTCTCAGGGCAGTGACACCTCTGAGGCTGAGACACCTGCACAATAACCTCATGTTTGTCTGGTATTGTGTAATTATAACCAGAAGAACATGCAAGATGTGGTCATCAAAACTTCATCGTTGCCTGGCTGATGTTAAACAAGTCACAGAGAGTCAGAAGCCTGAATGTCTGTGTTAGACTGAGCTGGCCTTCCTAAAGCATGAAAGATTGTTTGCCTGCCTAGAAATGCAGTGTATATGGGGCTGTGTGCATGTTCAAGTAGGGGAGATATCATAAAAATAGGTGGCAGAGAGAACAAAACACTTAAACTGATTTAGAGCAGGGAAAACACAAGATGGCACAAGTAGCATTTCAAGGATGCTCTGTGAAGTTGAGAAACGAGTAATTCCTGCAGTGCCTTAAAGCCACAGCCCCTCCCTGGAACACACTGAGCAGCACAATTGCACCATCAATCGCTGTGTTTGCCCAGGAAAGGTCCCTGGGCAGTAGCTCATGGGGGTGTCAGACAGCCACAGGAGGCATCCTAAAGCTGTCTGTGCAGATTGTCTTGTTTTACACACCTCCATACGCCTCAGCAAGGTGTTTGCTCTCAGGACATGCTGCCTCGAGCAGCTCCCTGGGCTGGGCTGCTGTGCAGCTCTCTGGGCCCTGCACCCACATCAGCAGAGTGTCCTGAACACACAGGGCTGTACCGAGAGCCACAGTGTGCTCTGGATGGCACTGCTGCCTGACTGCTTGGTGACATTCCCACAGGGACAGGGAGGTGAGAGCTTGTGGATGGGTGTGGAGGACACACAGCAAAGCTGGGGCTGCAGCAAACACCCCCTCCCTGAGCTCAGCCACAAGAGCTGAGCACGCTGGGCTCCTACACAGGGCAGGGGAGATGAGAAGTCCTGGTGCTGCTGAGAACCCAAAGCTGTGGCTGCAGAGCTGAGCTGATGCCTGGCCTTGCCCCCAGGAGCCTGCCCTGTGTCCTGCTGGCACCCTGGGAGCCTGGCCTGCAGCCTGCTCACAAATCTGTCCTGAATGTGCAGCCAAACCCTGCTCTAATCCCCTCGGGCAGTTCAGGTCTCCAGGAGGAATTTGTAGCTCTGATTTCTCTTCCATTCCTGCAGCCCTGGGATGATCTCAGCGTGGCAGCCAGCAGGAACAGCCTTCCCGAGTCATGCTGGCACATCACTCTGGGCTCTCCACTGGACCACTCTCTCCTCCCCTTCCCCACACCAAGGGCTTTGATTCCTTCTTTGCAAAAATGTACTGTTGGTGTTAATGGGAGTCTTGAGACTGCAGCTGGGCCATAGCATTATCCTGCTTTCCTTTCTTCCTTCATATCAGAAGCTGGCTTCCATTAAACCACTCCTTTCGCACTGCTCTGTGTTGTTTGGTTGCTCTGTTTAATGAGAAGTGTTTTCCAGGTGCTTGTGTTGAAGCACTGAATCCCCAGTCCTACTGCCAAGCCTTTTTAGTGTCTTGCTCACACCCTCCAACAAGGATTTGGATTTGAGATGCTCCTGCCTCCCCAGCTGAGCACCTCACCTCATCTGCTGGGTGCTGTGGGCCCTGTGGGAGGCTGGCACAGAGCACGTGGGGCTGTGCCTCAGCTTTGGGCAGGGAAATCCATGGAAAACACATTTCTGACTGCTGGCCAGTGCCCTGCTGCAGGGCCATCTGGTTGTGCAGCATTTCACCTTGAAGGGAGTTGCCATTTCCACAGAGCTGTGTTGAGCTCTGTGTTTCAGCAGTGCCCACCTGTCCTGGGTGTTATATATGTAATAATTCGTGTGATGGTACTTAATAATTCAGGTTCATATATGGTGGTGGGTTTTTTGAAATAAAGTTTAAGTCTGACAGGAGCTGAAGCTGAGAAAGGCAGCTCTGCAGGTTTTTGAAACCGGGAAAGACTCAATTACATATGAACACACCAGAGACACAACAATTAACCAACCCCCAGGCCCTCAAGCACCCTGTGATAAACATCTACTGAAGTTTACATCCAGTTCATCTCCGGGTCCCACCCTGTGTCGCCACAAGAAGCAGCTCACAAAAAAGACTACCTTTACAAGCTGAAAAGCAGACACAGAGGCTTCATCCTTTCAGGGGACACCTGGTCAATCCTGGGGCCACGATCGACCACCACCGGTGATCATCAGTTCCCAGAAATGACTGTCGGACAAAGGGGGGGTTGCATGAATAATAAACCTGGCCTCGGGCAAAATAAAGAGTATAAAAACCCTCAGCACAGAGACAATGGCGTGAGCAGTGAGGATCTGACCCTGTCAGACTGCTGTCACCCAGGGCGGGATTCCCGGGGCCCGCACTGTTCTTTATTGTGGCTGTCCCGACCGAGTTCAGCCCTGGACTTTTCAGACTCTAAATTCCTCAATTAGCGATCACACAATAAATTTCTGTCTGTTAATATTTTAATCTGGCTTTATTGGACTTTCATTTATAACATGGGTGATGGAGGGGGTTGGATGAAGCAGTTCCCATCCCAGCAGGTGAACAAGGGAGGCCACAGGGCTCCCAGCCCCGTGGGCTCCCAGCAGGGACCACATTCCCTGGGCTTGCCCTCCACAGCCACTCCAAAGGCTGCAGTGGCAGCCCTCAACATTCAGCCTGGNAACTATATTTACCACACTACTTAAAAGAGATTAATACAGCACTACTAATCAATATACATAATATATATAGTATTCATTTTAGTATTTGCAAAAAGCCAATCTTTTAATCTGCATTTTTCACAGTCTAGGCAATGGTGGCCTGGAAAACTCCACCGTGGGAGCGCCCTGGCAGATACACTCGAGCCTCCAACACCAAAATTCCATGTGTTTACTTAAAAACAGAGCACAAAAGGCATCCCTGCCTTAATTGCCAGATCCTTCTGGCTTACAGGAGCGCTCAGGGCTCGGGATCCTGGAATCCCCCTCTGTAATTAGCTCCCCTTCAGAAGATGCTCTGCCTTTGTGCCTTGCTTTTCCCTGACCTCGCTCCAAGCTCCCCTAATTGCCTCTCTGGAGCGGGGAGCTGGCAGGGCAGGGCTGCAGCAGATGCTTCCCAAAGCCCAAGATCAGCACTGCCGAGGTGCTCAGGGTGTTAATTAGGTCGATAGCCCAATCACCGAGCTGCTGGGTAATGATGAGAGTCTGCAGCGAGGGCTGCAGCCCGTGGCCGGTGTGCGCCAGCTCCCAACATCCCGCCTGGAAAATCCTCTGGCAAAGGGCACCGAGACCCCCCAGCTCTGCGTTAGAGCTTATCGGGGGCCAGCGTTTGCAGGGAGGCATGTGAAAATGTCAGCACAGATGGAGATTAAGCTGTCTTCACCTCACGTCAAAACTGCCATCTGCTGCTCTCCTGCACGGCTTTAATCAGATTTTCTCCAGGAAAAAAAAAGGGAGAGGGATGGGGAGGGCTCTGAGCACTCCCTGGACTTTCTGTGCTCGTGTGCAGAGGTCTGGAGAGCTGAAAAGGGTTTGTCTGGAAATTTCCCATGGAAAGGCTCTGTGTGGCTTCCTCTGGAAAGGCAGGAGCGGGCAGCAAGGACTCACATCCTGCTGTAGAGCAGGCAGAAGGAAAGCCACTATTTGAAAAGAAAGCAGAAGTGCACCTTGTCCTCCAACGCTGATTTTGTTTGTTTAATCAACCAGCAAAGCCAAGTTTTCAGCTGATGAGGTTTGCCAGGAGCTTGCTTGGCTCCCCAGGTTGATCCCACCCCTGCACTCTCATGAGCAAGGTGCTGAGGAAGAAAAGGGGGTAACAAAAAACCCCCAGCTAATGGGCGAGTTGGACAGTTTGCTCTACAGTCACATCACAATTTCAGTCTTGCCTTGCCTTCCAAGCCCAGTATGTTCAAAGCTAAATATGCTATTGCTAAGTTGGGGATAAATCATTGCAGAGAACACAGTGTTTTTGTAGGGACATGAAGACTGGCTGAGCATTAACCATATGTGTCCAAAGCCTACGAGATAAGCTGATGGAGGAGTTTGACATGGCTCATAAATCACAGTTTGTGTGGAGTGAGGCTTTGCCTTCTCCTGCTGAGCACCTGATCCACAATAATCTCACAGACTTCCCTTCAGATCTGCTCATCAGCCACTTGTTCCCACCTGGAATTCCCACAGCTGGCCATTCCTTTCCAGATGGACTTATGTCCACCAAGCAGCATCTCCTTTTTGTTTCAAATCATCTCCAACCCAGCTCTGAATCTGTGCACTTACATTTGTGAGTCTACTCATCCCAAATCCTGGCAGTCCTTTCCATGTGGAGGTGTCAGCCAGCTTGAGAAGTGTTTTCTGCATTCCATCATCGGGACCATTAATGAAAGTGCTGAAAGCTCAGTCCATACTGCAAGCATCTTATTTTGACAGTAATCTGTCAATGATTGCTCCATCTATAATTTTCTAACCAGTTTTGCAACTACCCAATAATATATTCACTCAGATGGTATTTTTCTAGCTCATGGAAGTATCAGAGGAGACAGTGTCAAAAGCCTGACTAAAATCAAGATCTATGACATGGTCTGTTTCTTCTCTATCCAGAAGGCTTTTTGCACTGTCATAAAGGAAAATTAGATTGGTTTGACATATTTGTTCTTGACAAATCCATACAGACTGTTACTCATCCCTTTATACTCCTCTGTGAGCTCACAGATAGACTATTTGATTATCCACTTCAGTGTTTTTTGAAAACTGAAGTTTTATAGGTTTGAAAGGGAAGCTCCTGACTCTCTGTCTTCTTATTTAACATTTCAAAGGTTGGCATTTAAAAATGTCTCCTGTCTTTCAAGTTTTCCCGTGCCTCACACAGTGAATCCTTACAACCAATGGTCAATTCTTCCAAAATTTCCCCAGCTGCTGCTGTAGGTACCACACAGTGAAGTTCACCAAGACACAGGCAAATAAGAACACTGACATTTTGAGGGGCACCTCTGTATTTCTCTCAGTATTTTCTCTTTACTGGAGTTGTTCCTTGCATGAAAGATACTCCAGTTAAGTGCACATTAGTGCCTTTCCCAGGTCCCTTTGGGAAGCCTTGCTCTGGGTGCATCCCTGGACTGTCTGCTACAGGCTGCTGCCACTCCCCAGTACAAGGTGGGAGCTGCTGGAGAGCTTCCAGTGCTTCCATGCCCCGGTGTGCCCCAGCCCATGGCAGAGTGGCATGGACATGGCACAGGAATGGGGAAGAGCTGGTCCCTTCACTGGGAGGGCTGCAGGTGCCTGGAGGCAGCAGCCTGGAGCCAGGCCCAGAGTTTTGCAGGACTGGGCTTTGAGGTGACCTTCAGATCAATCAAACTGATGAAGGGAGACAAGCCCTAACTCACCAGCCTGCAGAAGATGTCTCGTCAGCCTGTGGAGCTCTTAAATCATCCTTATATTTCCAATCCATGGAATAGCCATGTGATCTGTCCTTCAGGATAAAGGCAGCTGCTGAGCTCAGAGAAGCTGAGGAGCAGCAGCACAACTGATTTCTCACAAGTCCAAAAGATCCAGCTGCACCTGTCCCCATTTGGCTTCCTAATCTTCAACTGCAAGTTCAAAAGCATTCCCAAGAGACTTGGTCTGCAGTCCAGAGCCTGCTGTCATTATCCATGACCCATCTGAGAGAGCAAAACATGCTCTGCTGTCCCCAAACTGTGCTCCCAGGGGAGGCTGTAGAGGACAATGTTTCCCAGGAGGGACAAAAGGACCTGCTGGCCCTTTGCTTGACTTCTCTTCCTGCCCAAGTAAGATATTTGGGAGCAGAAGTTCCAGCTTTGGGGTTTCTACAGGGAAAGTTGTGATGTCTCCAAGCAGCTGCTCCTAAATTTGCTACCCATGGAGCCATGGGATTTGGTTTTTACTGGATGGACTTCATCATGTAAAGAGTCCACTATAAAATCTGAACCTCCACTGCTGCCCTTGCTGCCTGTGCTGTTACTCTGGGATCTGCTTCACCTTTGTGCAGAGCTGCCAAAGGTCATTCATTTGTCAGAGACAATCAGATTTCCCTTCTGCTTCCTGAAAGATTGATGAGGTTTAAACATCTTTTATTTGATCACCTAAGCAGCTTGTGTCTGTCTATAAATTCCCTGTAGCTTGCACTTGGGCTTTTATGTTTGTGCACACAGCAAAAAGGAGCGTGCAGGAAAAAAGGAGCGTGCAGCATTTCTGCTGTAAAAATATTCCTTGGGTTGCACTGAAGTCCATTGCCCATCGTGTTTTCCTCCTCAAACCATGACCATGTTAATCAGGATCACTCACAGGGCTGTCTCAAGCCCAGTCAGTATTCACAAAACTCATTCCCTTCCTTTAAAAAATATTTCAGGAAGGAAAGTGTCTTAGCAAGCCATAATTCATGTATGTGTCAGTAGAGGTTCAGCTAGAAGATGGAATAAATGATTTTCATAATAAAAAAAAAGAAAATATTTAATTTTGAAGAGAAAAAAAATCTAAACAAAATCCCCAAACTTAATGGCAATAATGAGGGACAGGGAGCATTTGCAAATGAAAAAAGTATATTTAAATAAAAATGACTGCTAGTTTTGGAGTCCCTTGAAAACTGATTACCTGCATTGACCTGCGTCTAAAGCTATTGACAAAGATAAGCAGGGACAGGCAGTAGTCATGTCAGATTGAGTCCCAGTAGTTTGAATTAGATGGACCAAACAAGCTGGAATTATCCATTAAATCAGCAAAATCTGCTTGTCCTTTGCTTTAAAGCTTGATTAATGCTGACAAGTAAAGGACGTGGAGCCAGCCCTTCCCCAGCCACGCAGCACAGGGAATGTGCCTGTCCCTGGGCAGAGCCCTCGTGCCAGCCCATGTGCTGGGAAATGGGATGGGATTCCAGAGTGTCCTGGGCTGTAAGATGTGGTTTGGGGGTGTGTATTTTATTTGCCATCTGTCAGAGCTGGGGCGGTTCTCTGCTGTCCATGGGGCAGTTTCCTTCATCTCTCCCACAGCCAATCCTCCCTGCAGGAGATCTCTGCTGTCCATGGCCACTGAGTGTCCCTGCATGGCTGAGAAAATTCCAGCATCCCATGGGAGATGCTCTGCCCAGGGGAGGAGCCAAGCATTCCTACCTGGATCCAATCTGACCTTGGCAACAGCACAGCAGCCTTTTCCCCCTGCATTCCCAGAGGAGCAGCTTTCTTCTCCTCTGCATTCCCAGAGGGAGCCCAGGCCCATCTCCAGCAGCCCTGGAGCTTCAGAGGAAAACTCCCCCCTTGTCCAGGATCCCTGCTCCAGCAGAGCCACAGCTGGCACTGCAGGAGGGCTGCAGCCACCCCTGAATGGCACTGCTGCCACCACCCTGACCCACAGGGGCCAGGGCCCGCTCTGACTCTGGCAGGGCTGTTTTGTATTACTGCATTTTTATTTTATTTTTATTTTCTTCCCTAATAAAGAACTGTTATTCCTGCTCCCATATCTTTGCCTGAGAGCCCCTTAATTTCAAAATTACAATAATTCAGAGGGAGGGGGTTTGCATTTTCCATTTCAGGGGAGGCTCCTGCCTTCCCTAGCAGACACCTGTCTGCTCAAACCAAGACACAGAACCATGGTGGGTTTGTGTGGGAGCAGAGGCTGCCCTGGGAGCTGTGGTGCCTGAGGGCCTTGCACAGTGATCCTTCCTGCAGCTCATGGGAAAAGCCTGGTGAATGCAAAACATTGTTCCCCCAAACTCTTGGAATGTGCCCTTTTGGTCATGATTCAGGTTTTCTCTGCTTGTTTTCACTTCAAGCTTTTGTGGACTGACCAGGCCTCCCCAAAAATACAGCCCCAAATGAGATTATAAAGAAGTGTCCAGACCTCCAGGTTTGGCTTGGCCATAAGAGATCAAAGCTAAATCCACAGACTTGGAGGTTAAAGATCCTGCATGGAGCTAAATCCAGTTGGGTGCTGGTCACCAGGTGTTCCCAGGGCTTTGGGGACAGCCCTGCTGTTACAGGTATCTCTTCGAGCCAGATGGAATGAGCTCTAAGAGATCTGTAACACACCCAAAACAGCTCAGCTACTTTAGATGGCTTAAAAAACAGCAGGATGACTTCTGTGAGAGTGTTAGAAACAGAAAAGTTTTAATAAAGAGCAAAATAACAAATCTCTTAGCAGAGAAAAAGGAGAGCCAGGATAGGAAGTTCCTTGCCCTGCTAAAAACACCTCACAAAAGCAAATTACTTCCTGTGTTCTCTTCTTTTTCTAGAGGATTGCTTAGGTGGGACCTTTTGGTTTCTGTCCAGTTGGCTATCCTTAAATTTGATGTGATGTCCCCAAGGTCCTATGAGGTTTCTTTTAAGCAAATTAAGGAGAGAACTTCTGAGCTTCTTTCCTTTTTAAGGAGACAAAGGGCAACTTGTTCACTCCTTAGCAGAACATGCATTACTACACCCTGCTTAATGCCTTTGTTGACAATGTGGAAGAGGGGATTGAAGGCACCCTCAGCCAGCTGGAGATGATGGTGAGTTCGGAGGGAGAATGGATTTGCTGGAGGGCAGGAAGGCTCTGGAGAGGGATCTGGACAGTCTGGATCATGGGTTGAGCTCAGGTGGATGAAGTTCAACACAGACAAGGGCCAAGTCCTGCATGTGGTCACAACAACGTCATGGAATGCTCCAGGATTGGGGAAGAGCAGCTGGAAAAGGCCCTGGGGGTGCTGGTGACATGAGCCCAGGTGTGCCCAGGTGGGCAAGAGGCCAATGGCACCTGGATTGTGCCAGCCACGGTGTGGCAGCAGGAGCAGGGCAGTGACTGTCCCTGTGCTGACACTGCTGGGGCCACACCTCGAATCCTGGGGCTGGAGTGTCCAGGGAAGGGAAGGGAGCTGGGGAAGGGTCTGGAGCCCCAGGAAAAGATGAGGGAACTGGGAAAGAAGCTCAGCCTGGAGAAAAGGAGGCTCAGGGGGGACCTTGTGGCTCTGCACAGCTCCTGACAGGAGGGGACAGCTGGGGGGGGGTCAGGATCTGCTCCAGGGAACAGGGACAGGAGGAGAGGGAACGGCCTCAGGCTGGGTCAGGGGAGGGGCAGGGTGGACATTGGGGGAAATTTCTTCATGAATAGGGTTGTCAAGCATTGGCAGAGGCTGTCCAGGGAAGGGGTCCAGAAAGGATTTAAAAGATGTGTGGATGTGGTGCTTAGAGATATGGTTTGGTGCTGGACGTGGCAGGAAGGGAGGGGCACCCAAGGCAAGGGAAGACAGGGCAGCCTTTCAGCCCCCTCCCTTGCCTTCCCTACCCCTCCTTTGCCTTGCCTTGCCTACCCCTCCCTTGGTTTGAATTCCCTACCCCTCCCCTGCCTTACCTTCCTGACTTAATGGTTGGACTCACAGAATCACAGAATAATGAGGTTGGAAGAGACCTCTCAGGTCATCCAGTCCAACCCATGCCCCAACACCTCAACTAGACCGTAGCACCAAGTGCCATGTCCAGTCTTTTCTTAAACACATCCAGAGATGGTGATTCCACCACCTCCCTGGGAAGACAATTCCAGTGCTTTATTATTCTTTTGGTGAAAATTTTTTTCCTAATATCCAGCCTATACCTTCCCTGATGTAGCTTGACTTGATGACCTCAAGGGCCTCTGCCAACCTAAATATTCTTTTATTCCACAAGTCTTTACAAATCATGGTAATCTCTGTTCACACACACACACACACACACCTCTCATCCCAGAACCAGCAGCAGAGCTCAAGCATGAAATAAAAAAATTGTTTCCAATAGGGAGTTTGAGTTAAACAAAAATTGTGCACAAGAGGCAGCAGAACGGAAACCTTTCAGAAACAGCCTTTTAACATTGACTTTAAATGCTTTGAAGTGAAAGGTTCGGATTTCCCTGCATGTTTGCAGGTTGGCTTTGCATTTTTCAAAGCCTCTTCTCCTCTGTGCCATCCCTTGCTCTGCATTATCTTGTTTCTGTTTGCCCTGGGCTATGAATGATTGCAGTTCCAGAGCTGGGGTTGGCCTGCACGGCCACCCCCTGTCTCTGCTGCTCTCATCAAACTCATCACTCATCACTCATCAAACACTTTGATGAGTGTTTAACCCCCTCTCCTGGGATGGGTGGGCACATGGAAGGGGTGGAACCTGTTCTGGAAAGGAAGCAGGATGTCATTCCCAGGGCTGGATGTGTGATCCTGCTGTGCCATGTCTCGGGTGCCAGACCTGAACTGGTGCCTTGGGAAGGCTGACCTAGAGCAGAGACTGAACAGAGCTAAAGAATAAAGTAGGGATTTATTAAGAGGCCTCAATGGATCCACCTTGGGCAGCACAACCCAAAATGGTCACAAAATGCACAACCAGTCATGGGGTCTCACACTTTTATAAGTTCTGCTCCATTTGCATATCGGGTTAATTGTCCAATTCCAGCTTTAGCCCATGCAGTCCCATCCTGCTTGTTTTTCTCTCTTCAGTCCTGTCTTAGTTTGAACAGCCAGGTGTCTGCTGAGGAAGGCAGGAGCCTCCCCTGAAATGGAAAATGCAAACCCCCTCCCCACAAGTTATTATAAGTTTGAAATTAAGGGGCTCTCAGGCAAAGATATGGGAGCAGGAATACCAGTTCTTTATNCCTAGACTTACTAAAGCAGAATAAAATCTGAGAATATAAAAGCTAAAACCTGAGAAATCAGAACAATGAGGATTATGGTGCCATTATGGTTCCAAATCTCTCTTGGATGTACCAGTGTGGCTGTTGGATGCTGAAATGGTTGCTGTTGTTATGAAAAAAATCCTCATTCCCATCCATCTCCATGTTAATGATCAGCTGACAGGATCCAGCTGCAGATCAAGACAGGACAAAGGGACACAGTGACAGGGTGAGGGGAGCCTCAAGCTCCCCCAGGGGAGGTCCAGATTGGACGTGAGGAAAAATTCCTTCCCAGAAAGGGTTGCTAAACATTGCAAGGGCCTGCCCAGGGAGGTTTGAAGTCTCCATCCCTGGAGGTGTCCAGGGAATGCCTGGATGTGGCACTCAGTGCTCTGAGCTGGTGACACAGTGGGGATCGGTCACAGGCTGGCCTTGCTGCCCCTGGAGGTCTCAGTGATTCTGAGATCAGGTAATGTGCTCCTTCCTCACACAGCAAAACATTCCAGAAGCCCACTCCTGAGAGAGGAGTCAGACCTTGATCCCTGCAGGAGCCACTGTACACTGGTAGCACAGACTCATGTATAGCAAATGCAGAAACCCCTGGGAAGAGAATGAAGGATGTCTGACTCTATTTCAGAAGGCTTTGAGATGCTGAACACACTCTTTATTAAATCTATACTAAAATACATTAATAATATTTGAAGAGAGGCTATTCTACATACCTATGTCTAACTTACTTATCTTGGTCTTAGTCTGAGTCAAAACTCATGACCTTCTCGAGAGTCCAGACACAGCTGGACCCAGATTGGTCCTTGCAGGTAAACAATCTCCAACTCAGCATTCTACAGGGGAGAACAGAGTACAGAGATAAGAATTATTTTTCTTTCTTTGCAGCTCTCTTTACCTTTCTCAGTAAATCTCTAATAAAATTTTGTGCCTTGCTTTCCTCTGTGAAGAGAAATGAGGCAACACTCATGGATCAATCAAATTATTTTTACAACTAATTTTTAAGGCAATTCTTACACTTCCTGGTTTTGGGGGCAAAGCAGAGTCAAAGAATCCCAGGATCACTGAGGCTGGAAAAGCCCTCCAAAGTCACAGAGTCCAACCTGTGACTGATCCCCACCTTGTCCCCAGCCCAGAGCACTGAGTGCCACATCCAGGCCTTCCTTGGACTCCTCCAGGATGGAAACTCCCCCAGCTCCCTGGGCAGCCCCTGAGCACCCTTTCAGTGCAGGAACCCTCCTGAATTGCCATGTCCATGAGTCCCTGGCCCACTCCTCTCTGGTGGAAAGGGCTGCCCTGGCAGTGCTGGTGGATTTTGCTTTTCTCAGGCCCCAGCCCAGGCTGGAGAACCCTGAAATAGCTGTGGCAGATCCAGTCCTCCTGTTTCCAAGGAAAATGCCCTGTCCTGCATCCCCCTGAGCACCTGCACTCAGGATTCCTCCAGGATACCCCCAGCACTTCCCCACCTCCCTGCAGTCTGGGGGAGGCCTGGGGAAGGAGGAGAGGGCAGCACAGGAAGGGAGGAGGCTTTGAGGAGGGATCACAGAATCCTTAATGTTGGAAAAGACCCCTAAGATCATCAAGACCAGTCTCATTCACACTTTCCCCAGCCCACAAAACCAGGTAGCAGGAGGTGGTGCATCCCTCCTCCCAGGCTCAGGCCAGCAGCACACCCAGGATATTGGAGAAGTTAAAATATTTTTAAACATCAGAAACAAACTTCTCCTTGGACATCTTGGCTTAGGATGATTGGAGAAGTTTCACAGCAAAGAATTTTTGAAATGTTTTGCTACAGGAGCATAAAAAAATGTTGGTTAAACTTACTGGGCCAAAAACTTTGGTTGCTGGGCTGCTCTGGACAGAAGTTGTCTTCCAGTTCAAAAGGAAAACATGTCTTTTATGATGACTTGAAATTGAAAATACAAAAAACAGAATTGTTGAAAAGGATGTGTTTCTCCTCTTAAAAAGAAAATAAATCAAAATAAACACTGAATAAAAAAACCAGAAACATTTTCAAGCAGGAAAAAAAAAATTTAGAAAGTGCCAGAACTGAATGCTGTGAATAATTTAAATGAAGGATTCAACTGTGAGATTAAAAAATATCTCATTGTTGCCAGATACACACTCTGCCCTAAAAGCAGCAGGAAGAATTCAGATGTTTGTAGTGAAATTCTTGAGTCCAGGGATTTGAACTGCAACGTTGGTGTCTGAGCTGGGATCCAAACCAGATCCAAACCCAGGCCCCCACCTCAGAGGCACTGGGATGAGCACAGAACAGACAGGAAAGCAGGACAGGAAGACAGGAGCAGCTCCATGAGCAGAAGAGAAATAATTAGAATTTATTTTTGAGGCAGTTTGGTACCAGGCTCTAACTCCTGGGATTTTCCAAATGAATGAGGAAAATAACAGGAAGCAGGGTTTCAGTGCAAAAGCAACACGTGATTTTTGGTTTTCTTTGGAGTTTTCACAATTTCCACTCTTGCCAGGGCCTTGTAGCTGGGCTTGACTTGAGGAAGGCAGCCCAGCAGGTCTGGAGGACTGTAAGAGCACCAGGAGAATGAGCCTGGAGGAGCTTGCAGAGTTATGGAACATTTGATGGATAACAACAGTGCTGGGGAACCCGTGGAACACAGAGCAAAGCAGAAAGGAAGCCATAATTAAATATTCCTGAGTACAACCCCCAAATTACAGTGGACTAAGAAGTAAGCAAATGACACCCAGGAAGAGAACAGCTGATTCTGAGCTGATTATCATAATGTAAATGCCAACAGCAATTTACTCAAATCACAGAGGTTTATTTGCGGCGTGGAAAGTGGGTTTAGTCCTAATCAAAATAAAATCAATGTATATTTCAAAACAGATTACTGCTGGTAAACAAAGCAGCCATGATTGTTATTCATTATCTTCATCAGCAGCGAGAGGGAATCATTTCTGTT
Organism: Ploceus nigricollis; assembly: GCA_013399945.1. Taxonomy (NCBI): domain Eukaryota; kingdom Metazoa; phylum Chordata; class Aves; order Passeriformes; family Ploceidae; genus Ploceus; species Ploceus nigricollis. The sequence continues at coordinate 138,351 of VXBC01001438.1, read as the reverse complement.
ACTGCTTAATTACAGAGATGTTAACAATTAATTAAGTCAACGTGGTGACAGCCAGTGATTTGGGGAATGGAGAGGAGGTTGTCCTCCCTTTCTGTGGTTTTGTCACCTCAGCCCAGCTCAGACCATGACTGGTGGCACTCCTGGGTGTGGCAGCTCAGGGAGCAGAGGCAGGGACGGGCTGCTCCAGTCCTGCCTCCCCCTCCCCATTTCACAGCTGCTCAGGCCCTGCCTTTGGAGGCTCCCCAGAGTCCCAGCCCGGCTGTCAGCGCTCAGCCCCCCTGGCTCAGCAGCAGGGTTTGCATCTGTGCCTTCCCAAGAATTCCTGGCAGATTTGGGACCAAAATCTCCTTGCTGAGAGCAGGAGGAGCTGAAAGAGCTGGGTTGGGATGCAAGGGCGGGAGGCAGAGCAGGCTGTGCCCAGGACACTGCAGCCACCACGGGTGCAGGGATGCTCTGGGCTCGCTCACCCCGCTCCCCACACAGCCCAGAGAGTGACCTGGGAGCAGTGAGGCACCCAGGAACTGCTCCTTTCACCCAGGTTTGTCACTTCTCCTTGGCACACCAGGTGTCAGCTCAGAGAGGAGCCTCAGGAGGCTGATCCAGGCCTGTCTCTCTGGGTTTGGGTGCCCAGAACATCTCAACCCCACACCATCACCAGCTGAGACTGAAGGAAGAACTCATGGGACAAAAAGAGGTTGGAACAGGAGTTGAGTCACTCAGTTCCAGTGTGATCCTGAATCCCACTTCCCCAGGTGTCACCCCTGTCCCTGCCATCCCAGGTGCCCAAGGTGAGGAGCCCAAGCCTGTCCCCTGCACGGAGGGCTGAGCTCCCAGCACAGCCCCAGCTGCAGACAGCACTCAGCCTGTCCATGCTGGTCCTTCCACAGCCATCAATCCTGCTCCTGGGACTTTGGGAAGTGACTTTAATGGCAGCCTTGCCTAAAGATTCTCTTAACTCCTGACTGCAAAATTGGTGGCCCGAACCAGGAGGTTCCGGGGGTCCTCAGTGCTGGGTTTATTGCCAGAGACTCTAAGTAATTGCTTTTAACAGGATTTTCCTTATACTCTGTTGCAGGAAAAGTGGCCCATTTATATTCATTGTACCTTATAAATGTTCCCACCACAACAATTGCTCTTGATTATAGTGGACTTTGTTTTCCTTTGAATTTAATAGCAAGAGAAAAATGACACATGACAGAAATCTAAATAACATTCTGCTCCCCTCCTCTCTGGTTTCTTTCTGAAGTGTGAGCCACAGTTTATATTGAAGAATGATATTGTTCCCAAATATCTTGGTTTATTTATTTTTTTTATTTTCGGACTGGGAAGAAAAGTGCATTTTTGAGAATGCAAATTTTTGAGAAAAGTGCATTAATGAGTTGGATTTTCCATAGTGCTGAGCAACTGAGTTTTTCCTTGGGTTTTCATATCCTTGACATATCAGGCCCAAATTTTTTGTAGAAAAAGTTTGACTTTCAAGGACAGGAAGCTGATTGCCAAATATACATTAGAGATTTTGTTTGATAAACTGGATTCAGGATGTAATAATGGCTTTCAGTATATTTTACTCAACTAATTTCTTGAAGGAGGTTGTTTAGGAGGGTGGACCTTGTAGGATTTATGTAGATGTAACAGAGTATGTTTTTTTTATTGTAATTCAATTAAATTAATTTAATTAAAGAGAAGGCTGGAGATGAAAGCATTTGGAATGAGCCCTCCTGGTCTCTCCTTAGTTAACATTTTTGCCATTAACAATCCTGAGAGCAAACCCAGGCTGCTCTGAGCACTAAGTCACTTTTTCAGCCAGCTAATGGGTTTTATCCTCACAAACACCACGCAAATGTGTTTTCTGGATATGAGGTGGATGGAACCATCATCTCCTGTTACATCTCCCTCGCTAGCCAGGGCTGCAGGAACCTGTAGAACAGAGGAATCTCATTCCATCCCTGTCCTGGCAGGACTTCTACACCTCCCTAGAGGTGTCTGATTGAACCTGCTATTGCCACAGATAATATTTAGTGTGCTACAAGTGGAACACATTCATATTTTCCTGCAATGTGCCACTCACCCCAGGGTTGTGGCTGCTTTTATCTGCATGCTTTTAGTCTGCATTGTACTCAGTCTGTGTGGGGAAAGAATTGTTTCCTTCATGGAGTGAGGAGCACTCAGCCCCGGCAGCTCGGAGTGTTTAGGCTGTGAGGGACATTTTTTAGGCTCTTCCTGCCATTCCTTGCCCATTAATGAGCCTTTGATGGAGCAGTGTGTTCCCACAGGGCAGGAATCAATGGGATAAATGTGGATGCCAGCTCCAGCCTCCCAGTGCTGCCCTGAGCCTCCCGAGGAGGATCAGCAGTGCTCTTGTGGGCTGAATCCCCAGTGTCAGATCAGGCCCTTTTCTGACCCAGAGATGGGCAGCTGAGAGGTGATTTAAAACCTTTTATTTCATTTTCAGTCTCATGAGAAGGATGAGACAATACAGATGTTATAATTCACACCATCACAATCAGAAGCTATTTCCTACTTACAATACACTACAAGTGTTTCTTGGCCTATCAGCTTTAGCCACAGCATGCTGTGAATGTACCCCAAAACACACTGGAAACCCTGGCAGATTTGTTCTGGTGCCTCTCTGTGTTCCCTCTGCTCCCCTCCAGGTGCTTTGCTAATTGCTGCTGCCAATTAGGGCTGCAGCTGCAGCCCCAAAGGCCAGGGGGGCTGTGCTCAGGAAAGAGCCCTGTTGGGTACAAATGTCCATCCTGGGCTGTGCCACCTGTGGCTTTGGTCACCCCCACCATCTGTGCCTGTGCTCTGGCACTCTCACAGCTGAAATCTCTTGTCTCCCTGCTTTGGGACTTGTATAATCTTTCAGTTTCCTCTTTTATGGCTGTTTTTATGACAAAACATATCTGATTTCCTGAAAGCCATGGGCAGAGGGTGCAGAGCAGCTCAGTGAGCAGCCAGCTGGAGGGGAGGTGGCTGAGCCACTCTGTGCCACCTGCCTGGGTCACTCCACTGAGCTCCTGCTGGTGTATTCCTCCCCCAGCTGCCTGGACTGCCTTTGGACAGGGGCTTCTTGCTGCTCCTCTTCCTCCTCCCCCTCCTGCCTGTGCCACCTCCTCTTCCTGCCAGAACAGTGCTCCTGTTCTGGAGGATGAGCAGGAACCCCCTGGCAGTCCCTGCTGCAGCATCCCCTGGGAGATGACACAGCTCTCTCCCAGTGCTCAGCAGCTTTCCTGACTCTTTTCTCTCTTCACACCATCAAAGAGCAGGCAGCACCCCCAGGTTTGATGTTTTCATGGGGAAAAGGTGGAAATCAGACAGGAATAAATGGGAGAGAGATCTCAGGCAACTTAAGCAACAATCAGGACACGAGCAGAGAAGTTTGGTGGCCAGAGTGATGCATTTTTTCACAAAGCACTGCCCAGATCTCTCTGATACCTTGGGGTTTAAGTTTTTCTGTTCTGTTTTGGTGTGCAGCTTTAGCTTTATATTAAGTGTTACTGGGATCTTTGCACAGGGTGGTGAAGACAAAACAATCCTGTTCTAGCTGGGGACTCAAGGACAATCTCTTCAAACTTCAGGCCCAAAGCATGAACAACGTGAGAAGAGGAGGGCAGGCAAGTGAGCAAGGAGGATGAAACTTCATCATTTGAAGCTGTTAATTGGGCAGTTGGCTCCTGTATGCAAATGGACTAAAACTTATAAAAATGTGAGATCTCCTGACCAAGCCCTCTTTTGGAGCCATCTGGGCAGAGCCACGACTGTGGCTCGGTACTGCCAGGGTGTGGCCTTTGAAGGCACCTCAATAAATATCCACTTTATTCCTCTGAACTCCATCCAGCCTCTGTTCCAGCTCCTTGAGGCATCACCTCGGGTCACCTCCAGCTGTCTGTGGTGCCTCTCTCCCCCAGGGGCAGTGCCTGTGCATGATGCACTCCCAGCTGCCACCTTCCAGCTTGGGGACATTTGCCAGCACTGTGTGTCCTGCCCATGGCTGTAGCATTTGGGCTGCCTTGGACATCATGGGCAGAATGCAGTCCTGTCTCCCAAAATCAAGGTGCTTAAGGAAAGAGTGATGAAGGATGAAGGGAAAGGGGCTGCTGGGAGTCTCCTTTGGGTGTCTTTTTCCAGGCTGGCAGAGCAGGGTGAGAACTGGGTCTTGGATTGCTCCCAGCCTTGTTGAGGGCAGCAAGACCAGCCCAGGGGCTGAGCAGAGGTGGTGGCACAGCTGGAAGGAATAGGGCTGGGAGGTTGTTAAAGGGGGTGAACAGTTCACAGAAGCCTTAGGGCTGAAAGGGACCTCTGAGGATCATCCAGTCCAACCCCTCTGCCCAGGCAGAGTCACCTGGAGCAGGTGGCACAGGTGGGTTTGGGATGTCTCCATGTCCTCTCTGGGCAGCTCTTCAGTGCTCTGCCACCCTCAGTGTAAAGAAATTCTCCCTCTCATTGAGGTGGAACTTATGGTTTAGTGTATGGCCATCACAAATCACAAAGAAATGTTTGTTCCACAAAAAACTTGGGCTTGTGGGGAACAAGCTTTACCTGCCTGGGAGCCACAGTGGCTGGAGGCAGACAGAGACATCCCATCAAGGACATTCCTCCCTCCCCAGCACCTGGAGCACTCCAGGAGAAGCATCCAGGCCTCTGTCCCTGCACAGTGCAGTGAATGCAGGAGGCTGCACTTCAGGGAAGGCTGTGGGAACAGGAGCAGCCAGGCTCTGAAACACAAAATCCCCTGTGGGCCAGACCTCCCCTCCTCACACACTCCTGACCAGTCTGCCCCTGTGCCATGTCCCTGTCCCTGGGGCTGGGCCTCTGAGCCCTGGAGGTTGTTCTCTCTCAGCTCACAAATTCCATTTTGGATTTGTGAACACTCCAAAACCTTTGTGGGACTTGAAGCACATCTTGTAGCATGGCTCCTGCTGGGGGTGCCATGCCTGAGAGCTCTCAGGGCAGCAGGAGCAGAGATCATTTCAGAGGAGGACTCTTCTCTAAGCCAGGGGTTTCCAGGCTGGGAAATGAGGGAATGAGGTCTGGCCCTGCCCTCTGTGCCCAGCCAGGACCCTCAGAGAGGCTCATTTCTCACCAGCTGGAGCTCTTGTACCATTCCAAGACATTCCTTGTCCCACCAGCTCCTTTCCAATACCACCCAACAGCTGAGCCAGAGCACAGCTAGGACACCACCCTGTGTGACAGAGGCTGCAGGAGCCACAGGCTGCATTTTGGGAGGGGGATGACTCCTTGGGAAAGGTGTTGAGCTGGGTCTGCACCTGGCCCCGTCCCTGCTCAGTCCCACAGGGCTCTCCCAGCTCAGGCACACCCTGAGGAAGGAGTGGAGAGGACAAATGTGTATTTCTCAGCATTTTAACATGAAGACAGCAGTGCTGAGCAGGCAGGAGTTCTGTTTCATCTCTTTGATCTATTTAATTGCATTTTCCCCTTGCCTATACATCAGATTTTTTTGTATTTCTGCTTTCTCCTGCCTGTGCTGACCAGCCACGGAGATTTTGACAACCCCCAGCAGAGCTGGAATCCCAAAATTCCCATCACCCAGAGCTGGTAGCCAAGGCAAATCCTGATCAGAGAATCACAGAACCACAGAATGGGCTGGGTTGGAAGGGGCCCTAAAGACCACCAGCAGGGAAAGGCCATCGAGTGCAAGCATCACCCCAGCACTGCTGTGTGCACCACCCTGGGGGTCTCTGTGCTCTGGGGGGGCTCCTCCTCCTCGTGCCTGGGCATCAGGGCAGCTCTGGCAGCACAGGGTGGTGCTTGCCAAGGATGTGCTCTGAGCTTCCTAACAAAGAGTACCCTCCAAAAGCTTTCCCTGAAAAAAAAACCCCAACCCCAAACACATTATCCCCTTCCTCCCCTCCCTGGGAGAACAGAGAGCAGCTGCAGTTTGGAGTCATGGCTTGAAGCTCTTTCAAATTAAAATAATCCAGTTTATGAAAAATTCCAAGCAAAGGTGACACCGTGTGTTTCAGGGCATCCCCAGCCCAGGGTGACAACTGGAAGGCCCCCAGGAGTTTCCTGTGCATCCCCAGGGTTAACCTCACCTGGCCGTGGCTGGAAGGCAAAAATGCTGTGTACACCTGTCCAGAAAGCTCTTTTCTTCTGCCCTGAAGCTGTGACAGCAGCTAGAAACCAGTGTTTCAAACCCTCAGCACACAGAAGGTGGTGAGGGAGAGGTTTAGGGGCACAGCCATTTCAGGTGGGGACAAGGAATGGGGGCATGGCATCCATGGCATCCATCTGGGCATGGCATGTCCCAGGCTCTGCAATTGTCTCCTGCTGCTCCATCGAGCTGAGAGTGCTGCAGATTGATTTTCTCCAGTCAGCTCAATGCCTGAGACATTCCTGTGCCTCAGAGGGTGGGCAGCAGAGCAGGGAGAGCCTGCAGGGCCAGGCTGAGGGGCAGAGGCCCTGCCCTGTGACACAGCAGTGACAGCTCTTTAACAGCTCACTCTCACCTTGGAGCAGAACCCAAGGAGTCACAGCTGCCACCACGAGCTGAGTGCTGGCAGCTGTAGGCACCCACCTGGAACCTGCCTGAAGCTTTGCTGTCCCTGTCACAGCTCCCAGCACAGCAAAATGTCCCTGTGCACCTGGCAGGGGACACCTGGGCCGGTGCCCCTCCTGCTGTAGCACCCACACATCACATCTGGGGCTCAGCTTTTCTTCCCACCCATCTCATTCCCTTTCAGCTTACCTTGTTTTAACCAGAATGCTGGCACCAGAGGTGATTGGCCCCTCAGTTTGGGAAGGATGTTGAGATGCTTGAGAGCTTCCAGAGGAGGCAACGAGGCTGGAGAGGGGCTGGGAACACAAACCCTGTGAGGAACCACTGAGGGAGCTGGGGGTGTTTAGGTTCTTTAAACCATCTCTGGGATATTTCCAGACTTTGTATGGTACCCAGGGTTCATTCCAGCCCTTGTTGCTCAGCTCCTCAGCACAGGAACTCAGTAAAAACAAGAGGAGCCCATCATTAGCAGAGTCCCTGCAAGCCACTCTCACAGAAGCCAGGCCTGAGGCTCCATGGGGAGCTTTTCCCCAGAGTGCCTCTCGTTCCTGGGAAGAGCAGCACGTGCATCATTCCAGATTCCTGCTCCCAGCTCTGCAGAGCCACTCACACCTGGGTCCTTCAGCAGAATGTGCAACAACTGCTGTGTTCCAAAAATGCAGAAGCAGACTTTCTGAGGGGCTGGGAACACAAACCCTGTGAGGAACCACTGAGGGAGCTGGGGGTGCTCAGCCTGGAGAAAAGGAGACTCAGGGGTGACCTCATCACTCTCCACAGCTCCTGAAAGGTGGCTGTGCTCAGCTGGGGCTGGGCTCTTGCTCCAGGCAGCACTGACAGAACCAGAGGACACAGCCTCAAGCTGCACCAAGGGAAATACAGGTTGGATATCAGGAAAAAGTTTTTTACAGAAATGGTGATAAAGTTCTGGAATAGCTGCCCGGGGAGGTGGTGGAGTCACCATCCCTGGGTGTGTTTAACAAAGCCTGGATGTGGCACTGGGTGCCAGGGTTCAGTTGAGGTGTTGGGGCTGGGCTGGACTCGATGATCCTGAAGGTCTCTTCTAACCTGGTCATTCTGTGAATTCTGTGAAATCCTCCCTTGGTGAACCATCTCCCAGCAAGGCTTTGCTCCCAGGGACGCTCTCAAAACCAGATGCAGTTTGGTGTCTCCAAATTGATGCTGAGTTTCAGGCTGTGACCTCCTGGTGACTTCCTTCCCTGCCTCCCCCTGCAGCTCTTTGCTCTGTCTGGCTGCCAAAGGCACAAATCAGACTTGCAAGAGTTCAGGGCTATTGCCCAGGTAATTATATTTACTTTGGAGTCTGCCTCTGTTAGGACTGAGTGTAAAACCAGGCTGCAGTAGGGTGGTCAGTGACTGTCCCTGCATGAATTTATTGCTCCTGTGAAGTGACACTTTGTGCTGTTATCTGCTGTGGGTTTCAGCCTTTTAAATCATTCTGGAAACAGGACACATTTGGCAGATAAATCCTAATGGGTTTGTTCCTTCTCCACCATTTCACCATCTTCTCATGCAGGTTTATAATTACAGATGGGATTTTGACAAGTCACATTCCCTGTAATGGCAAATTTAAGCTCCCTGATGTGAATCAGAGGAAGCCCTGATGATTTTGCAATGCATATTTATTAAGGGTAGTGGTGGCTGGAGTCACTTTCCCTCACCAGAGCTGCATTCTGGAATTTATCTGCTACAAGGTCTGATTTTTAGTGAAAAAGGGATTTTACCCCCTCTCACACACACACAGCAGCATAATCCCTGCTGCTGTTGCTACAGAAATATTATTTTATAAAAATATAAATATAAATATCTCATTCTATGAGCATGCAGAAGACACCTGCCAGTGTCCAAGAGCTCCAGGGGCTCCAAGACCTGGAGAGGGACTTAGGACAAGGACCTGGAATGCTAGGGCAAGGAGAATGGCTTCCCCCTGCCAGAGGGAAGGGTTAGATGGGATATTGGGAAGGAATTGTTCCCTGGCAGGGTGGGCAGGCCCTGGCACAGGGTGCCCAGAGCAGCTGTGGCTGCCCCTGGATCCCTGGCAGTGCCCAAGGCCAGGCTGGATGGGCTGGGAGCAGCCTGGGATGGGGGAAGGTGTCCCTGCCCATGGCAGGGGTGGCACTGGATGGGCTTTAAGGTCCCTGTGAATCAGCCCCTAGGACCTGCCAGCCTCTCCACCCTCACAGCCACCTCCCCACAGCTGTTTCAGCACCTCTGCAGACTCACACATCTGGAAATCCCGAGGTCCCTGGCCACAGGATCCTTCCCTGGCTCCACCAAACCCAGCATGGACCTTTTACCCTGTACAGAGATGTCTGGTGTGTGTAACAACATCTGGGCACCTCTTCAATGCTTCTTTTGGCCAAATTTCTGCCTTGGTGCCTGAATTGCACCAAATCCATCTGCTCCTCACACCAGGCCAGCTCTCTGAAGAGACTCAAGCAATAGAGGCCTTTACCCCAGTCCAGACCAATGTAATGGGGAAAAAATTTAAATTTCTGGCTAAATTCAGAAGAAAAAAATGAAAGTGCAGATTTTGGCTTGTCCCTGCACCCTGCCACTTCTTTCCCTGGATCAATCAAGGGCAAGAATGCCCTAGGAGCCACATTGCTTATGAAAATAGTGACCATTTCCCTTTGCTAATGTTTTCTGGGTGGCAAGCCCTGCACTCCCATTATGGCAAAGAGCTGGAATTTGTACATTTGCCTATATTCTGTTTTTTGTAAAGGCGTTTTTTATCTGCATTTTATTGAGCTGAATGAAAATGGAAATGAGCTGCTCAGCTCAGGCAGGGTCAGCCCTGTTCCAGCTGGGCTGCACTGTCCCAGTGCCACCTTCCCATGCAGGGAAGCTCTGCTTGCTGCTTGCATTTAGGGGGTTTTCAGTGGCAAATTAATATTTCAGCACAGCTTTCCTGACTCTTGCTCTGTGAGAGAAATCCAGCTCTTCCAAACCCAGAGCAGCCCAGGGTGCTGGGCATGTCCTGGGACACAGCCCCAGGGAAAGGGAGGATCACTCCTCCTTGTCACCACTTGTCCTAAAAGGAGTTTTGCTGACACAAAAAAGGGAAAAATTAGCCAGGGAGACTTTAGGAAGCACAGAACTCCCAGCATGGTGCCTGAGCTGTGCATTTACCTTGCTCCAGGCCATGCTCACAGGCTCCATCTCATCCACAGGAATAATTCACGGGAAATAAATACATCTATATATAAATTCCACATCCTCTGCAGCATTTCTACAGGGATAAGGACATGACAACAGCAATTAAGCACCAGACTGACTAGAAATGGTCTCCCTCTGGTCACAGGGAGGATTTTTCAGACAGGCAGCTTTAACACCTGCCAGGGATTGGGGTTTAGCTGCCCTAGGAGCCCACACTGCAGCATGAGCTGCCTTCAGAAGTGCAGCTCCTCACCTCTGACCAGGGCGTGCAAACAGCTGCTGCATCCTCCCTGCAGATCCATGTCTGGNTTTGTATTACTGCATTTTTTTTTATTTATATTTTCTTCCCTAGTAAAGAACTGTTATTCCTGATCCCATATCTTTGCCCGAGAGCCCCTTAATTTCAAACTTATAACAATTTGGAGGGAAGGGGTTTGCATTTTCCATTTCAAGGGAGGCTCCTGCCTTCCTCAGCAGACACCTGGCTGTTCAAACCATGACAATCCAAATGAAGCTTTTCAAGTGCTTTGGAGATGTTGGGTCCAGCAAAGGTCCCAGTGCTCCAGCACATGTGGTGCTGCTGGGAAAGGTGCTGTAGGAGGTGTGAGCATTTAATGTGATCATGACTAAAAAACATCAGGATTTTAGAAATCAAGGCTTAAAAATTCCAAGTGTCCAAGGCCAGGTTGGATGGGGCTTGGAGCAACCTGGGATAGTGGCAGCTGTCCGAGCTCATGGCAGGTGGGTTGGAACAAGGGTGAGCTTTCAAGTCCTTCACATCCCAAACCTTTCTGTGATCCTCTTAGTCTGTGAACTTGTAGGAGCTCAGAAATAAGCTGAAAAACTTGTTTTTCACTCTCTACTTTGGTTGTGGTGAGCCTGTCCCAAGCTTTTCTCAGCAACAGGAAAAATCAAGTTTATCATCACAAAGAAAAATGCAAGAAGTGCAAAGAAAATTGCACAACTGACAGTAAAATCAAGGAAGATTTTTGTTTAAATATTTGATAGATGAGCAAAGAAAAAGTAGTGGCCTCTTTCATACACACGTACCTCAGTTCTAACCATCAACTCTGTTGTATTTTACTTACAGACCACATGTTGATATTTCCAGGGAAACCAGGAAAAAATCCACCTCAGCACATTCTGTGGTTCTGGGAAATATACTCTGCAAATCAGGCCATTTAAGGTGTCTCCAGTTAACAGCTGAGAATGGGACTGTTACCCCACCAGGGTGAAGATCCTTCTCTGGGAGTTCAGTGGGACGGGAGGGTCTGGTGCTGCCTGGCTCTCCAGGCCCACCTTGGCTCGTTGGCCTCTTCAGCTCTGAATTCAGCTTTTCCTGCCTGCTTTGCTTCCCTGCCCCTGCTGCCAGCAGCTCTCCCTGCCCGTGAGTGCTCTGGGGATTCCTGAGGGGGGGAAATCATCCCTATCCTCCTCTGGAGCCTGTCCTTCATATCCCCACAAACTTCACCTACTCCAGGGCTTGGTTCAGGTTCCTCACGGCCTGGAAAGGATGGATGGATGATGGATGGATGGATGGATGGTGGGAGGGTGGGAGGGGGGGAG
>VXBC01001438.1:105808-124990 GCA_013399945.1 Ploceus nigricollis | reverse complement strand
TGCCCACCCTCACAGGGGAGAATTTCCTCCCTAATATCCCAATCTAAACCTATTCTCTCTCAGTTTGAAGTAATTTCCCCTTGTCCTGGAACTCCAGGCCCTTGGAAATTCTTTCTTCATCTTCCTTACAGGCTCCCTTCAGGTACTGGAAGGCCACATTTAGGACACTCTGAAGCCTTTTCTTGTCCAGGCTGCACAATCCCAGCTGTGCCAGCCTTTCCTCCCAGCAGAGCTGCTCTGATCCCCCTGGTGCCTCCCCAGCAGCTCCAGGTCCCTCCTGTGCGGGGGCAGCTCTGCAGGTGGGGCTGCAGAACCCCCCTGCCCTGCTGCCCACCAGGGCAAGAGTCACCCCTCAATGCAGAACCCAAACTTTCTGTTCTGGAGGGCACTGACAGCTTAGGGGTTAAATATAATGCTGGCCCTGCAGACCTGATTCCCAACTGGAGATTTTAGGCTTTCTCACCTTTTACATGCCCCTGGAGACATCTGACACTGCCAGAGCAGCCGTTCAGAGCTCTCTCCACAATGGGTCACTTCCTCCAAGAGGGAACATGGAGCTGTTTGCTGCTCTTACAGGACAAGGACATTTATGTTCTCACACAGCTAGGAACAAAACATGACGGGTACCAGAGCTTAGGTGTCAATGTTCCTTCCTGGGTCTGCAGGCTGTAGTGTGGAATTCTTTGGGGAAGGAGAAAAAAATCCTCTGAGACCGGCATTGGAGAGAGGGATGTGAGGAGGAAAGGCACACAGGCTGAGAAGGGAACTCAGAGAGGGGGAAAGGCTCCAGGAGAACAAAAAGGACATTTGGGAAAGGCATCTCAGTATCACAACAAAGGCGACCCCCAGCCGGATGAATGATTGATTGACATCTGACTCCAAGGCTTCAGAATGCCGAACAATTGCTTTATTAAAACTATATTATATTACATTAATATACTATTTTAAAGAGATACTATACTATACTAACTATTAACTAGCTCTTAACTAACTCACTAACTCACAAAATTCGTGACTCTCTGCTGAGAGTCCCAGACACAGCTGGATCCCATTGGTCATTGAATCCAAAAAACCTTCACCAGAATCCAATCAAGCCATCACTGCAGGTAAACAATCTCCTAACACATTCCACATGGGGAAAACAGGGAGCAGAGATAAGAATTCTTTTCTCTCCTCTCTGTGCTTCTCCAGGAAAATCCTCAGAGACAGAATTATGTCTCTGTCCAGAGAATGTGAATGCCACACCTCAGTGATAAACACATAAATCTCAGGGATTTCTGCTGTGTTGTGCCCATCTGGGAATGGCCCCTTGGAGCAGGGATCCCAAGGGTTACCTCCATGCTGGGGGTGAGCTCCCCTGGCTGCTGTCCCCTCAGAGGGGTGGGCACAGCTCTGCTGGCCCTGGCAGAGGGGACACTGCTCTCCAGGCTGGCAGCAGTGCCATGGCTCCATGGAAATTGCTTTTCAAGGATGCACCAGAGCAATAGGCTTAGACCCAGGGAGCTGGGTGATGTGGGAGAATCCTGAAATGGCTGAACGTGGGACAGACAAAGTGGCAGCCCTGAGGTCACCTCCAGAGGGAGGAGGGTCCATGAGTTCACCAGCACCTCCAGTTTGGTGGGGTCATGTCCATAACTGCACCTTGGAGGCAACACAGCCCTTCCCAGGCAGCTGCCCAGGCCTGAGCAGCACCAGCCAGGGTGATCCTACCCATAATCACCCCTGAAATGTACAAAACTGGGGTAAAATAGGGGCTGTGAGGGGAAAAATCCCATTTCTAGCAGACCCCAGACCCACTTGCTCCTCCATTTCCACCAGTGCACAAACCTGGCCATGGACAGCAGCTCTGGGAGGTCCCCAAAGGTTTCCTGCCCCCTATTTCACCCAGTGCAGACACAACCCTCAGGAGGAAAAGCCTGGCAGAGACCCCAGATCCTTCCTGCCAGGTGTTCCCTCCTCGGCACTAAGATCCAGGTTCGGGGGCTGACAAATGTGCTGAAGTCACTGCTGGAGCAGACTGTTTGTGCAGCCTGATGGCAGCTGGGTCCTGCCCAGACTGCAGGTAAAACCAAGCTCATTCTGTGCTAAGGAACACAACCAAGAGCTAAAAATAAAGAGGATGATGGGCAGATGCACGAGTGTCACAGCAGAAACAGAGCCCTTGCAGCCCCTCCCCGTCACTCAGAGCAGAGCTGGGACTGGGAATGGCAATTTGGCTCTCCTCTGCTCCCATTTAGGAAGTTCATTTTAAATCAAGCTAAGGAAAATTGGAATTTCTGCAGAAGGGTTGACATTTTCCAGGGAATACAGAGTTTGGAAAGCTCCCAGTTTCAGCTGCTGGTAGAGAGAACTCGGTGGGGCTGGGAAGTTCCACCCCCAGTGGGAAGAAGTTCAGAGTTTGTTGCCATTGAGCCCAGAGCCAGATAAAACATTTGATTGCAAAATCAAGTGGTTTTAATGCCTTTTTTCGGTTTTTATTTTTGCATGCTAAGAACAGCTGCTCCTCAGAGCTTCCCAGAGATACTCCAGGGACAGCACGTGGCAGAGTCTCACTCGTGACACGAGGGGCAGCTGAGCCTGGCAGGGCTCTGGGGAGCAGAAATCTGCACTGGAGGAGCAGCTCCAGCCTGCCCAGCCCCTACAGAAGCTCTCCAGATGTTCATCCTTCCACAGAGAGGTTAAAAGAGGGGTGTAAAAACAAGCTCCTGAACTGTTTTGTGTGCAGTTTTGGGTGCCCAGTGAGAGGTGCCCCTTGTCTCGTGGATGGGACATCCCCAGGAATCAGTCAGGAGTCCCAGAGTCCCAGAAAGGTTTGGGTTGGAAGGGATCTCAAAGCTCATCTTGTCCCAAACCTTCCTCTAAACAGAAGCCAGAAGGTGCCCTCTGAGCCTCCTTTTTTCCAGGCTGAGCTCCAAGCCCTGTCCAACCTGGCCTGGAATCCCAAATGTTTTTGGAAAAAAAAAAAAAACCCACACTGCAAGAGTCCCTCCAGCTCTTCTAGGCTCTCCAGGATCTGGGCAGAGAAGGATTTCTTCTTCCTTTAGCACAGAATCAACATTTTGTTCTCGGTGCTCTTTTTATTTTAGAAACCCTGCTTGATAAATTACTAGAGGGGCTCATTAACTGCAAAGATTTGTCAGTTTTCCCAAAGCAATCAGGGTGTTAGTTAGACCAAAGGAGCAAATGGGAAACTGAAGGGGAAGCCAAGCACAGCCCCATTAATCCTGGGTTATGGATCGACATTTGTCAACTCTATTGAAGTCTGTTGTACCAAATAGAGCCCAGGAGACCACTCAATTACTTTATCTCTGAGCAATTAGGATCCTGCTCTTTCAGGTCAATCTGTTAGCACAGAGGAAAAAAAAAGTTTGGATACAAGATTAACAGTAGAAAATCCACTGCCTTGTGTTGTGGGGTCTTTTAGAAGGGAAAAAAAAAAGCCCAACTAGATTTTGCCTTTGAAATGCTGGGTTTGAGAAGTAAAGTTCACTGAATTGAGCATCAGCAAGGGGCTCCCAGTATTGCTGTGTCCCCCAACATCCTCCTCTCCATCTCTTCCCCAGCATTTCTGTGTTTGCCAGGTGACTGCAGAAGGATCAATCCATTCTTGGAGCCCAAAATCACCCAGGGCTGGCTGTGCACTCTGCACTGGGACATGTCCAGCACAGCCACTGAAGTGGCTCTTGTGCCACATAAGCAAAGCCCTGTCAGGTTTTAGGCTGGGAAAACCAGGAGCCACTTTTAGCTCTTCCTTAGAGAGAGTGAGGGATTATTAGAGAAGTGTCCNCCTGAGAGCCCCTTAATTTCAAACTTATAACAATTTGGAGGGAGGGGGTTTGCATTTTCCATTTCAGGGGAGGCTCCTGCCTTCCTTAGCAGTCACCTGGCTGTTCAAACCAAGACAAGAAGAAAAGGAATTTTTTGGGCACACATCCATTTTTCTGTAGCTCATAATTCCCCTTCAGAAGGCCCAGATGTCAGGAGATGCACAAGTTTGGAGGAGTTTTTAAAAGGGTACAGAAACTTACGGAATTTATAACTGAGTTATAAATTTCCAATACTCAGGGACGCTCAGATTTAACTTGAAAGCTGCAGCTTCTGCTTCTGACCTTAAATAAGGCCCATGTGTGTGGAGGTGGGTCCTTTAAAGCAGGATAAAAGATGCTGCCTCTCTTAAAAGCCTTCCCTTCACATCCTCATGCCCAGAGTGATGGTGGCACTTGGGATAACTTGGCAAACGAAGCTGAGTCCACACCATGACCCAGAGATGTCCCTGCACTCAGTGCCACCCTGCTGAGCTGCTCTGAGCCCAGGCAGGACTTCAGCCAGCAGCTGCCAGCTCCTGGGGTGGTGGATGGACCTGAGGGACACCTGGATTGTCACAGCTTCATTCCAGAGCTGTTTTGGGAGGGCTGCTGAGGTTACACAGAGCTGCAGGCAGGAGCTGCCCACAGAAAGGAGCCTCCTCTCAGTCTGCAGCCTGGTTTGGTCATTCCATGATTGCCTGTCAAAGGATTCTTTTTTCATGTCAAGTAGAGATGCTGGAGAATGGGAATGGCAAAATCTTGGATCTGGGGCTGCTTCATAGGGCTCTTGAGATAATTGAAATTGTTGGTCTACAAAATATGGCAGGGAATGAGCAATGGGAAACAGGATAAGCAAATTATTACCTCCAGGTTCAGGATGCTGTTTGAGTCATTGAAGACTAGAGAGATGGAAAGAGGTTTCAAAAAACGCCAAAAAAGCCAAAAATCCTATGATAAATGGTTTTCAATGAATGATTCCACCTCTTTGGACAGCTTTTCTTTGCTATTTTAGAAGATGGAAATCATATATTGGGATTAATTTAACCAGTGAGTCAGGTTTGGTGACTTAAATCACTCGTTCCCCCCTCCTCTATCATTTCTGCAAACTCAATTCTTCTTTTTCTGTTCGTGAATCATCCCTGGTTTCCAAAATTCCATCCCTCACTCTCAGCTGTTGAATGAACAGAGTGAATGGATGTGTTTTCTCCTCTGCACTGTTGACTCACTGCTCTTTTTTCAGGAAAGGCAGCCTGACCATTAGGCTTGAGCTGCTGGCAGGGGGGTTTAAAGAGGAGGAAAATGAGCTGAGCCTGTGCAGCTGGGTCACTGAGACCTGTGCTCAGCTGATGGTGCACACACCCTGTTCCTCCTGTTCCACCTGCAGGGACTTCATCAGAGCCACCCCTGGGAGCTCACTGGGGTTGCAGTGATGCTTTCAGTCATTAATGCCACTCCATGGAGAGGTTGGCTGTAAATTTCTTTTATTTTCCACTGTATAGATAGGGAAGTAAGACCAAGGGAGAGTTTCTGACACACAGGAGGGCTGGGTAACCCCAAATATCACAGGCAGGATGTTTGGGCACCAACTGAGCCCCTGGAACAGCTGGGGGCTCTTCGTGCCTGACCCCACAAAGAGCTTGGCATGGATGTGCAGGGATTTGTGTCAGGAAGGGCTGAGACGGGGACAGGGACACAAAGAAAGCTCTGCTGCTGTTCAGGAGGAGGGCTGGGAGTCCTCTTGACTTGAAACTCCAATCTCCCTGTGCCCAGGGACACCAGGAAGACTGCACTGGATGGCTGAGCAAATATATGGAGATTGCTGGCTCAGAAATTCACAGAAACCCCAAATCCTGCTCCTGTTTGCTAAGACTCTTGTCTATAGGCTCTGCCTAAACTGGGAACACTCCCAGCCTGCTGGGAATGTGCACGTGAGGCACCTTTTGTGCTGCTGTGAGGAGAGCAACTCCAAAATTAACATAAAGGTGTACATATATTTCTGATATGTATATATATAAAATATTAGAGACATATAGATTGTATAGATGATATAGATATTTCTGTAGGTGTAGATGATATAGATGTAGATACAGATACAGCTATAGATAAAGATATAGATATATAGATACAGGTATAGATTAAATATACATTCAAATATAGATACAGATAGAGATAAAGATATAGATATATAGATATAGATTAGATATAGATTCAGATATAGATATAGATACAGATACAGATATAGATAAAGATATAGATATAGATACAGCTATAGACAAATATATAGATATATAGATACAGGTATAGATTAGATATACATTCAAATATAGATACAGATAGAGGGAAAGATATAGATATATAGATATAGATATAGATTAGATATAGATTCAGGTATAGATACAGCTATAGATACAGATATACANTAGATAGAGATACAGCTATAGATAAAGATATAGATATATAGATATAGATATAGATTAGATATAGATTCAGGTATAGATACAGCTATAGATACAGATATACATATAGATAAAGATATAGATATATAGATACAGATATAGATAGAGATACAGCTCTAGATAAATATACAGATATAGATATATAGATTAGATATAGATACAGATACAAATACAAAAGCCTCCCTCCAGGGTGTCTGGGAGTCTCTTCCCCCCACGGAGAGCCCCTGTGTCCAAACACCTCAGCAGGAATCCTCCTTTCATTCCTCAAACATGTGGCTTTCAGTAGCAGAGGGAGGAGCTGGACACACCCATCCCTGGAATATCCTCTGCTCCCTGGCATGGAAAGCTCTGTCACAAGAGCAGGGGTTAGTGCCAAGTGCCAGCCCCTGGCTTCCTGGGATCACTCCATGATGCCACTTTAATATTTAATGAAGGGCAACTCGTTTGCCTCCTTATTGAAGATATAAGTTGAAAAATGCAGGTTGTGGGTATTGAAAAGGTCCAGAGAGCTGGAGGCAAATAAACAGATTGTTTTTATTTTAAACCTCATGGGCTTTTTACAGCCATCTTCACCCTGCAGCCCTGCCCTGAACACGACTGGGTGTCCAGTTCATCTCTGCATCACTCCACAGCTGTGCTGGGATAACTCTGCTGAAGCCCTCAGGCCTGCATGCCTTTACATCATGGAATCCTGGAATTGTTAAGGCTGGAAAAGACCTTTAAGTTCATCGAGCCCAACCATCAACCCAGTACCACCACATTCACCACCAACCCAGGTCCTCAAGTGCTGCATCCACAAGTTTCTGGAACACCTCCAGGGATGGGGACTCCACCACTGCCCTGGGCTGGACAACCCTTTCCAGTAAGAAATATTCCCTAATATCCAGTCTAAACCTCCCCTGGAAGAACTCGAGACCATTTCTTCTTGTCCCATCCCTGTTCCCTGGAGCAGAGCCCGACCCCCACGGCTGTCCCCTCCTGTCAGGAGCTGTGCAGAGCCACAAGGTCTCCCCTGAGCCTCCTTTTCTCCAGGCTGAGCCCCTTTCCAGCTCCCTCAGCCACTCCTGGTGCTCCATCCCCTTCCCCAGCTCCCTTCCCTTCCCTGGACACTCCAGCACCTCAGAGCAGCATTTCTTTCTGCCCTGTAAACCCTGTTACTTTTTATTCCATCTTGGATGGCTTTTCCCAGCTTCTGCCAGCCCTGAAATATCCCATAAAACAACTTTTCCACAGTAGCCCTCTAGATGCTCTCTAGAGGGACACTGTCCCTCTTTTATGCAATTTCAGAGGGTTGGAGAGCTTTCCATGCTACATTGCCCTCAGAAATGGAATTCTCCTAAAGCACAGCTCTGAGCAGCACGTACATCAGTGTCTGGAATTATGCTAAGCACTGCTCATCAGAATTATTATATTAACTGGAAAGGGGGAGCACACACAATTTAACAGGGGAGAAAGAGAAACAAATCTAAGAAGAAAAATCAGTGTTTTACAGAGAGAAGAAAGCCAGGAAAGTAGTGACTGTAAAAGCTTTGCTGCAATTAAGGGACCTTTTATTGTGGGGATTTAAAAGCTTTTGCTTTTCAGGGTACACATTCTGGAAGGCAGTCCAGGGATCTGCTGGGCACAAGAGTGTTGGCAGGTGCCCAGGCACCAGGGCTGACAGCAAAACCTGGCTTTTATTAAAGCAGGCTTTGGTAGACCTCAGAACTATGTCAGACATCAGCAGGACAATTACTGGCTCCAGCTTGCCTGAGGAAGAGGCATGAGTGGCAGCAGGAGAAGGATCTGCTGGATTAGGGATTTCTCCTTCTCCCAGCCACCTGAGGCTGGGCTCAGTTCTGTCCTGGGCTCAGCTTTGTCCTGGGCTCAGCTTTTTCCTGGACGCAGCTTTGTCCTGGGGACTGTCCTGTCCTGGGCACACTGTCACCCTCTGAGGCTGCTCTTGGCACAGACCAAGGCTGCACTCCCAGCTCTGCTGCCAGGGGTGCCCATGGAAGAGAAACCTCACTAAAACATCCCCAGCCAGGGGGCAGAAATGCCATTAAAATATTTATCTGCAAAGAGTTAATGATTCCTGTGGCTGCTCATTCAGCAGGGGAAAGGTGTGCTGGGATCAAAACAAAGAGAAAGGGAATCACAAATCCTTGCCTGGTTCTCCCCACAGCTCGTTCCTTTGCAGTGGGAAATGGTATTTAACCATCTAAGAACTTTTCTTTCTCACCTGGAAACAGGAACAGATATGAAAATGTGTATATAGAGACAAATGCACGCGTGTGTGAGCACAGGCATCTCTGGATGTGTTTATGAGCATATTTAACAGTGTTGGGAGTCAAATCATGAACATTTTGGAGTGTTTGCAGCTCTGTTCTTGACAGCAGCTGAAGCAATGCAAAGCATCATTCAACGTTTCAGAGCTGCTTCTGCAGTGCATGCAAGGAACTCAGCTGGGGGAAACAGAGTAGCACATTGTGTTATGTTGTATTGTGAGAAAACTTAATTTGTTTGATGGTTTTGCTTTGAATATAAAAAAGACCAGTAAAGGAAATGTTTTGTTATTACTGCAGAGCATATTGGCTGAGATCTCAGAAGCAGTGGGAGGTTTATTTATCATGGAACAGCTGCAGGAAGAGCTAATATGGACATAAACCTCCCCAGACCTAAAGCAGACTTGAAGAAAGAGTCCCAAAAAGACTCTGAGAAGACAATGCTAACTCATAAAATATTGGTTTCTTATTATATTGATTATATTGCCATGATAAAATATAAATTTGGTGTATCCAGCAATGACAGCTTTACTGCCTTATTGTGCTGATTATTACAGAAAGCATAAATTGGGTCATAATTCTGAAGAGTCATCGAAAGCCAAGTGCAACTCTGAGTTATTCATTTGAAGTAAGGCTTAGGAGACCTTCAGGAGAAGATCAATACAGCAGTGAGTGTGTTGGTGCATGAGCAGGCTCTGACACACACCCACCCCCCTGGGTTATCTCCACTGCACACCTGGGCAGTCCTGTCTCGCCCAGACCCACGGCCAGCTCGTGCTCCTGCTGTCCCCCACCCCCAGGAGGGGCTGAGCACCTCTGCTGTGGGGAAATGCTGAGGGAATTGGGGTGTCCAGCCTGGAGAAGAGAAGGTTTTGGGGTCACCTAATTAATTTCCTGAAGGGAAGCTGTCAGACAGATGGGGAGTCACCTGGGACAAGGTGTTGGTGTGCCAGGACAGGAGGAAATGGCTTCAAACTGCCAGAGGGCAGGGATAGGTGGGATATTGGGAGGGAATTGTTCCCTGTCAGGGTGGGCAGGCCCTGGCACAGGTGCCCAGAGCAGCTGTGGCTGCCCCTGGATCCCTGGCAGTGCCCAAGGCCAGGCTGGACAGGGCTTGGAGCAACCTGGGATAGTGGCAGGTGTCCCTGCCCATGGCACGGGCTGGGATTAGATNTGCCCATGGCAGGGGCTGGAATTAGATGATTTTTAAGGTCTGTTCCAATCCAAACCATTCTGTGATTGCATGATTGATAAGCAACCAGGGGAGCAGCCCAATGCTGTTTGCAGAGGTGATTAATCACAATAATCAGCAGTTCAGTACCCTCACTTTTGATGCAATCTCAGGATTTGGTAAAAATGTGCCTCACAAGCTGGAGGCACTGAGGAGCGCACAGGGCCAAGGCCTGTCTCAGAGCACTGTGACCTTACACCAGCTCTGAATCCTGGCTGTGTGCCCCTGGAGTCTCCCTGGACCCCAGCTGAGAAATCCACGCTGGAGAGGGAAAGCCATGGTGGTGAGTTCATGGCTGGGCAGACTCGACCCTGTGTGGGAGGATGGATTGTAGGAGAACAGAGATAGTGCTGAAGGCAATCTCACCCCTGAGGAGCTGCAGCTGTACTAATTACCAAAGAGCAGGAACAGCTTTGCCTTTAATAGGTCACAGCTATGTCCAAAAAGGCCTGCCCTTAACAGGGCACAGCTGTGTCTGATAAGGATGGTCCAGTAAGGATGGGGGTTATAAAAGAGTGGGTCAGCTAGCTGAGAGAGAGTCAGGGAGTTGGAGTCAGTTGGTGTGTGCTGCTGTGGAGGCCTAGGGTCAGGTGTTTGTGTCAGGGACAGGTAGAAGTCAGCCAGCTGTGCAGAAGGAAGAGAAAAGGAGTCAGTGCTGCGAGGAGCTGCCCATGAGGACTCACAGAGAGAAGGTATGAAAGTTGTACAGTAAGATAATAAACTAATGATGACAATCAGTTTCTATCCACTGTCAGCTGGTGCCAAGCACCGATGCCAACATCCCTGTCACTCTGAGGAGCAGCCCTGCACAGTGCATTTTGGCCACCTTTCCTTAGGTGCTAACCACTCATCTCCTCCATGGGCTGGTTTCACAGGGGACACAGAATTCTTGGGAAAAGCCATCCCAGCTCAGGTCCCAGCCAGCCCAGGGCCCTTCTTTGCATGTCCCACAGTGTGGCCAGCTGAGATGCTCTGCCATAAGGCCAAGCTACAAACCTGCCACAGCTTGGCCCGGCCTCTTTGGTTTTCCCAGAGGCCAGAGCTGGTTTTGAGAACACGACATTCCCAAGAAGATCTCCCAGTCCTGCCCTCCCAGGGGAGCAGGGCTGTGGGTGATGTTCTTCTCCCAACAGCCTGGTGTTCAGTTTCACAAATCCCAGGATGGTTTGGGTTGGAAAAGACCTTAAAGCTCATCCCTTTCCACCCCCTCACATAGGCAGGGACATCTTCACTGTGCCAGGTTGCTCCAAGCCCTGTCCAACCTGGCCAATATCCCTTGGGAAGTTTGACTGCAGTGAATAATTGGTCACTTTAAGCCTCAGAAAGAATGTCATGGTCTCCAAGTGCAAATACAATAAATCTGGTGAAGTTAAAGGTACCACGAGATCAGATAAGAGCTTCTCAAGCTCTTATTGAGCTCTTATATTGTCATTGAAATGGAATATGAAGTCCTCTCTCTTCCATTGTGTTTTATCAATTAACCTTCAGCAAGCACAAAGGTTTCCCTGGATCTGGTGCTCCTGCTGGCATCTCGAGGAAAAGATACAAACTGTACAGATTTCTCTTTTTTGAGGAGAATACCTTTAATAACCAAAAATGTTTCTGCACTTGGAATAATGAGAGTGGTTTTTCTCTTTCAAATGCTAAATTATTTCAAGCTGAGCTCTTGGGAACCATTAATAATTCAAGGAACTCTGCTGTCGGTAAGAACAACATCTGTTGGAAGGTGTTAAGGCATAGGAATAACCTGACTTTCAAAGTTATTTTACCATTTCTTTATTCTCCTTGTGAGGGAAAAAAGGGCTGCTTTGGTAAATTATAGGAAGGAGCTGCTAAAATGGCACTTGAAAAACAAGGAGGGCTGGATTTCTGCAGGGGTACCAGCTCTGCTCTGCTTTGCCTTCCTTCCCTGGAGCACCAACTTCTCAGAGATGTGGCCTTCAGTCTCTTCTCATCTGCAGACCCCAAAATGTTCTTTCAGACCCCTCATGATTATTTTTATCAGCGCCTCAGGGTTATTTTTAACAGATTTATTATTTATCAGCCTTTTGACATTAGGCCGCGTCTCCCAGCTCCTTTTCCCTGGCTCTTTAGAAGTTGTTCACAGATTATTAGCAGACCATAATCATCCCAGAGGGTGGTTGAAGTCAGGAAAGAGCTTTGAGATCATAAAGTTCAACCATCAACCCACCACCACCATACTCACCACTAACCCATGTCCCCAGGTGCCACATCCACAAGTTTTTTGGTCACTTCCAGGGGTGGTGATTCCACCACTTCCCTGGGCAGCCTGGCCCAATGCTTTACAACCCTTTCCATGAAAACATTTTCCTCATGTCCAATCTAAACCTCTCCTGGTGCAGCTTGAGCCATGTCCTCAGAATGAAGGAAAGAACTTCCCCAGTTCTTCTTGCCAAAGAGGAACGAGAGAGATGAAAAGCATGAGTGGATCTCTGGAGGACAACTCATCCCTTAAGTGTGATCCTGTGGATCACACTGAGGAGGTGCCAGCCTCTGCCTCTTTCCACAGACACTTGGGAGAAGTTAGATGACTGAATGAGACCCAAAACCTAATTTTTGAGGGGTAAAGCTGAGAAACATTTTGTCCTCCTTCCAGAAATGAGTCAAGAAGCAATGCACTTAAAAGATTAGCAGGATTTAGAAGGCAGACCCACGTGCAGAGTGGTATTTCAAGGTCTCCACATGTTTGGAGATGGGAATTTGAGGCAGCTTATCGACAAAGCTGCTTTTCCCAGACTCAGTCCACAGGCAGGGCTGGAATTCCGTGTCTCTGCAAAGTTCAGCTGTGGAATTTTGTGTGGTGCTTATGTTCAACCAGAACTCTCCTCATCCTGTAAAATTCCTCTGCCAGCCCAGCTGAAGTAGGAGCAGGCCTAGTGATTTTTCACGTGGGTTACATAGAGATGTTGCAACCCAGGTATGAGTCTCCCAAACCAGAGCTGTGATGTTACTTCTGTCCCTATTCCCTCATCAAATATTCCTCCCAATTTCCATCACTTTCCATACAATGTCTTTCTTGAATTCTCAGCTCTGGGGAAAAGTGCATATCAGAGCAGGGGGTTCATTTTTCACTGCTGCAAAAGTGAATGAAGAGACTTCAAAGAAGGAATAAAGAGGAAATTTTCATCAGACAATCCATCCCTGATCCACCATCCAGCCCAGCTTAAGGAAGTGATCCTTTGGTGGCCTGCAGGTGAAATTGTTTTTTAAAAACGTGTCCTGGCACTGCTGAGGCCCCACTTCAAATCCTGGGAGCAAATTTGAGGCACTCATGACAGGAAGGAAATTGAGGGGCTGGAGTGTCCAGGGAAGGGAATTGAGCTGGGGACGGGGCTGGAGCACCAGGAGCAGCTTGGGGGGCTCAGCCTGGAGAAAAGGAGGCTCAGGGGGGACCTTGTGGCTCTGCACAGCTCCTGACAGGAGGGGACAGCCGGGGGGGATCGGGCTTTGCTCCAGGGAACAGGGACAGGAGGAGAGGGAACGGCCTCAGGCTGGGCCAGGGGAGGTTTAGACTGGAGATTAGGGAATATTTCTTCATGGAAAGGGTTGTCCAGCCTTGGCACAGCTGCCCAGGGCAGTGGTGGAGTCCCCATCCCTGGAATGATTTAAAAGCTGTGTGGATGTGGCACTTGGGGACACGGTCAGTGGTGGCCTTGGCAGTGCTGGGTTAACAATTGAACTCAGTGATCCTGGAGGTCTTTCCCAACCTAAACCACTCTTGGATTCTGTGATTCTATGGTTTCCAAATAATTTTGTCCCTTCCTAGGAAAATCCATCCCAATTCTCTACAGATGATGGCTGTTTTGTTGGAAATCAAAGGGCCAGCTTTGGGTACCCTTTGTGCCTGAGCCCCCCTAATCCCAGTTCAGAGATGGTGGTGTTTGTCAAGGCCAAGTGAATTTAAAGGCTAGGCCAAGTCCAAGCTTCTGCAGCCTCCAGATTTGGGGATGGAGTTTGATGGGAAGGGTTTGGATCTGAGCACAGATGAAAGCCCTGTGCTGTGATGATTTGACAGCAACATTACACAGCTCATGTTATTCATTGAACTCATTAGTTTAAGCTTAGGGTCTAAGAAGCTGCTGGAAGAGGAGTTGTTGTAGGGGTCATTCCTGTGTTAAACTTGTCAATGTGAAGGGCTCCTGTGAGATGAGATCTGAAGGAGTTGTTAAAAAAGCACATTGAGCAGCTGGGGCAGCCGTCAGATGCTCCATGCTGGTCTCTTTATACTTCTGCGCAATCCTCAGCTGGGATAAATATTGATAATATTGGGGTCTTGTGGGCATTGTGAACAATCTAATGGGGTTTGTGACACCTCATTCTGGTGCTGATGGAGCTGCTCATTCGAGCCATGTCTCATTGCTTGTGACACTTGGAGGGAGCAGATGTGGCTGCTCAGCCACAGGGATGGCACGGGACTCTTGTCATCTCTTATGGCTCTGCCCACCTCCTAGAGAGGAAGCCAAGCAAATTACCTCAGAGAAAAAGAAATATTGGAAAGAAATTAAGGTTTAAAGCACCTCAAAAATTTTTCTGGTGGATGAGAAGTGGCAAAAGCACAACCTTTAAAAGAAACAATACAGGACAGATTTATCCCTCACTATAGGGAGACTTTCCTTCCAGCCCAAAATCCACTGATTTATAAAACCGTGGTGGAGAGCTGGGAGATCACTTTGGACAAGGCTGAATGTGGTATAAACACCCCTAAAGCACCTGTGGGCCCTCATGGCACCAGGGAAAGAAATCCCTGTGCTGACATTGAAGTATCATAAAGGTCTTCCCACGTGGACTGAAGGAAATTCTTCTAAGGCTGAAATGATCAAAGGATGGAAGAGATCCCTGCTCCTTGGTCCTGCCCTCCTCAAAATGGGGAGGGCAGAGAGGACCCAAAGTGCTGCAAGTCCCACCACCCCTGAGCAGGGGAAGAGCCACTCCTGAGCTGCTGCTCCAGGCCCACAGAGCTCCTGCTGATGAGGTTTGGTTCCTGAGGCTTTTGGGAAGTGTCCTTCTCCACCAGAAACCTGGAAGGATGAAAGATTGGCTTTTGTTGAACAAAACATATTTGTGCAACAAAAACCTGTTAAGAGCAGATCTTTCCTCGTTCTCGCTCCTGTTTTACTGTGTCTACATTCCATCTTCCCAGTTTATAATCTCCCATATTTAAAGCCTGTTCTAAACCCTCAAGTTTTATGTTGGACTGAAGAATCAGCTCATTTGTCATGCACTGCACTTCCTTACCTTCCTCTTTCCCTCTCATTTTGTAGGACAATAACCAAGTCAAGAAGAAAGTTATCCAATAAAAACCTTCTGGAGGACTAGCATTGATTTTCCTGACACAATTTGGAACTCATTAGCATTTTCTGTTGCAGTGTTACATCACCCTTTCCATCAGGTGAGCTGCCTTAGACTGTTTTTTAAGAGGTTCTGTCCTGAGAACATGTGGACTGTGGGGTGAAATCCAAAGTAAAATTCCCAAGGGATGCTTAGCAGTGGAGTTAGGAGTGATAGAAATTAAAGGCACAGGATCAGCCCTGCTTGATGCTCTGCAGATGGAAGTTGCTGAGCTCTGTCTTGTACAATACAAGGTGTCCTGGTGCAGTTCCCAGTCTCCATCACCACCAGGAATCCTGGCAGAGGCAGCCATTGGCTGTGGGCTGTGCCTTTCCAGAACCTTCCTCACTGCCCCGGGAGGGCAGGGCAGGAGTGCAGAGGGTGGGGCAGGAGGGGAGCTCAGGCACAGCCTGACAGCCAGGCAGCAATCCTGGGAATTCCATCCATGCAGGCACAGCCACCTGGACTTTTCCATCCCTGGCTGGAGGGGACAGGGCCTTCAGCAACAGCAGGGAACCAGTTCTGCCAAGGACCCAAGTCCTGTTTTCATTTCACAGGGCTCAGTGGCTGAGAAAGAGGGGAATCTCCTTTCATTATNGTTTTGTTTGTACTATTGCATTTGTATTTTTAATTTTCCTAATAAAGAACTGTTATTCCTGCTCCCATATCTTTGCCTGAGAGCCCCTTAATTTCAAAATTATAATAATTCAGAGGGAGGGGGTTTGCATTTTCCATTTCAGGGGAGGCTCCTGCCTTCCTTAGCAGACACCTGTCTTGGTTTGCCAAGATACTCAGACATAGCAAAAAGGCAAAGATTAATGCCATTAAAACATAAGCAATTGGTACTTAAATGCAACATGGCAGATTTACTCTGAGCACATTCCAAACTCTGGAGTTTTAACAGTGGTAATAAAGCATTAAGGGAGACACTGAAGCTTGAAGGAACAGCAGAGAAACAGTTGTGTGTGGTGGTGGGAGCAGGAATGAATCCCATTCCATGTGCAGCCTGTATGGAAATGGCCTTTGAGCCTAATGGGAGAAAGAACCATTTACTCCCTGAGAGTTCTTATAACAACTCCAGCTGCTGAGCAATTTAAAACCTATGCATTTTTATAAGTGTCCATTTTTTACATTGGATGAAAAGAACCCTTTGGCATTGGTTAAATGATAAATAAGGCAAACGGGGGGGATGCACTGCCTGCATAGCTATGGGAAGCTGGGAGGTACCAACAACACTGCAATACACAGCCAGTTTGCCTTAGGAGTTAGAGCACACCTGTGGAAAGGTGATTTCATGGGAAAAGTCCCAAACCAGCAGGTCTGGAGTTGTACAGTGTCACATCTTGGGGACCCCAAGACCCCAGGGAGTTTCGGTCCCCAGCCCGTGCTGGTGAAGAAGCAGTCGGGACGCGTGGCTTTTGCTCTTCAGGGTTGTTTATTTTCTCTTATCTATAAAGTTCTTTCTTTGCCCTGCTGAGGTGTGTCTAGCAGGGTGGAAAACAGAGCTCTGCCCCTCAGGGGGACAGCACAAACATTATATAGCAAAAGTTACGTGTGCTATATTTACAATAACTGCCAATATCTGTCACCTGTGTTGAACAGTGTGTCCCCAGTCTAATCCAATAGAAAAATGCCAACACTACAGTGAGACATGGAGGGCATGGAGAAGAAGGAGAAGGACAAGGCACGCCCAATTTCCTCCATCTTGCCCCCTAAACTCCTTATCTAAAAAACCCCAAAATCCTACTCTATCACCCTGTGACCGACCCACTGTTACTCTACTTAAACCCTTGTGGCTTATAATTCTTCACGCAGAGGAGGTGAGTTCTCCCACGGGCTAAAATCAAAGGCGCAGTTACTTTTGACTCCCTGCCAAGGTTCCCGAGCCCCCTGCCAGGGTCTCGGGTCAGCCAGGGCAGCCAGAGGGATGTCCTGGTTTCCCACAGTACAGCCCTGTGGGAAAGCCTGGCAGGTGCAGTGATGTGGGGAGGGGTCTGCAGAAGGGGAGAAGGGCACTTGCAGGAGGGCACATCCCTGAGCTGTGTGCCCAGGCTGTGCTGGGCAGGGACAGCAGCCAGTGGCTCCCTCCTGCTGGAACTGTGTGTTTGGATTCAGTGTGATCTCACTGCCTTTGCCCCCTCCCTGCCTGGTGCAATCAAAGCACATAAATAAGAGCAAAAACTCTTTACATCTCCTAGTTGCAATGCAGATTCCATCACCTCTTCCCTGCTTCCTAATCCACCTCCCAGGAACTCATTCCAGCACTCAGAACCCTCCAGGAGCTGAGCTCTCTCCTGCTGCACAGGCTGTGGGTGGCCCTGATGCACGTAGGGATGTGTATGCCCACTCTAGGGATGGGTGTGCCCTCCTGGGTGCTGTGCTCCGTCCCTCCCTGTGTGCCCAGCCTGCAGCTCATCCAGCCCATGCAGAACATGATCCCACCACCCATGTCCCTGATTTGGGACCTTCAAGTCCATGGGAACACCAGCAGACAGCTGGGCCCCTTCTCCCAGACCCCCAAGTAGTGCTGGAGCTGGGGGCAGCACAGTCACATCTCTGCTGGTGTGAAAAACACTTTGCTGGTGTGAGCACTCACCTTCACCATTTTAGAAGATAATTGGGTTAGATGGGATATTGGGAAGAATTCCTTCCTGTGATGATGCTGAGGCCCTGGCACAGGGTGCCCAGAGGAGCTGTGGCTGCCCCTGGATCCCTGGCAGTGTCCAAGGCCAGGCTTGACAGGGTTTGGAGCACCCTGGGATAGTGGAAAGTGTCCCTGCCCATGGCAGGGGTGGGACTGGGTGGACTTTAAGGTCCCATCCAACCCAAACCATCCTGGGATTCTGTGATATTTGTGTGGCACATCACAAGCACGTGAGAGACAACACAGACACGCTTGGAGCTGAGAAGCCAGCTCAGCTTTCAGGGCTGAGTAGCACGTGGATGGATATCTTCCAGAGAGATACACACAGCAAAGGCAGAATTTAATCCAATTTTATGAGCCAAAAAAATGACAAGAGAAAATTCAGATACTTCAAAAATTTTAGCTGAGGAACACTGAGGAAGCAAGATAAACACCTCTGAGTAAGCCCTCTCTTGGTATCATGTTTGCCCTTACCACAGGTGGTGAGCAGCCCTGGAACACTTTAGAACTCAGATTTTTTTTATACCCAGAGTTCAGCAAACACAACCTTCAACCTGGAATTTTAATTTTTGACCATTCCCAAAAAGGTTGACTCCAAATGGCTGAAAAACTTCACAGAGGAGGTGCTTTAAGAATTGACAAATATACAGAAAAATAAGAAGTTTTTCTTAATTTTTAAGACTTTTTTATCAATGTGCCAGGATATGAACAAGCTGGCAGTGCTGTCTGCATGGCCCAACCCAGGGGTGCTCCATCACTTGTCCCCAGGCCAATCCTGCTGTCCTCAGGGGTGCTTTGTCCTGCCAGGGACACTTGGATGACGAATGGGGTAGGCTGTGACTCCCAGAACTGGTTTTGGCCCCACTTACCCAGTCCCCCTTCCCCTCTAGGTGGGGAACATTGCCTGGGGACCAGTGGCAAAGGCCATGGGACAGCCTGGGCTCCCCTGCTCCCCAGGGCCACCCGGCTGTAAGGGACCATCCAAAGTCCCCCTCATTTTTGCCTCACGATCGCCGCAATGGCAGAGACTGAGATCCTGGAGACCCCAATTAGGGTTCCCACTTTGTTGAGGTGGATGCATTCCGAGTGCAGGTGTGTTTGCTGGGTCACCATGTTGCACTGTTTTGAACAGGACCTGGCAAGCAGCGGCTTGCTCCATATGCTCACACCTGCTTCACGATACCCGCTCATCACAATAACCCATGAATCTTCCCACCTCTTGGCCAAATGAACGTTCTGGGGTATCTCCCACGGAAGATCCCTCATCTGCCTCATGACCACCGTGACGGACGGAGATTGAAGCTCCCTCCCAAGGACTGAGACTGAGACCCCTATAATTCTAACACAGGGGCGCTGGTCTGACTGAAGCGGGATGTTTGCCATGTGTTGCCTGCAGGTGTGTTTGCTGGACCAAGAAAACAATGGGTCTCGC
>VXBC01001438.1:95310-105362 GCA_013399945.1 Ploceus nigricollis | reverse complement strand
CTCAGCAGGGCAGAGAGAACATGTTAGAGATGAGCAAGAATAAACAACCTTGAAAACCAGCACAGATGAATTCTGACTTCTTTGGCACGGGGCTGGAAGACAGAGACTTTCTACAATCTCAGAATCATCTAAATATCACAGATTCCGACAATGTGCCAGCCTGTCACAGGCTGTGCTCTGCACAGCCCAGGCTGAGGTGCCAGCAGGAGCTCACCACATTTTGGGCTTTCTGCTGCCCCTCCAAAGGGAGGTTCTTTGGCAGCAGCTCTCTGGCCACAGAGAGCAACAGGCACAACCTTCCCAGACATCATCCTGGGGAAGGCTGTGAGAAGATCAGGGAAAAGAATGAGAAACAATTCTTATCTTAACCTGCTGCACCTGCTATTGTGAACATGTGGAATGTGTTATGGAGATTTGTTTACCAAAGGGTGGTTTCTTAATTAGCCAGTGGTGATGGTGTTTTAATTAAAGGACCAATTAGGTCAAACTATCGTAACTGTCTATAAAAGCAATGGGTTTCTTAATTATGATATCTGTAATAAAGAGATTGATCAGCCTTCTGTGAATCATGGTGTCAGTGCTAATTATTACCTGGCTGAGGGCCTGTTGTGACCACAGAGGTTCTGCTGCTGCCCACCCCTGTCCAAGGGCAAGCAGCAGCTGCAGCCCCTGGGGATGCACTGCCAGCCTGTGTGATGAGCTGCAGCTCACCAGGAGCCTCCAGGGGGGCATTTGTGATAATTTAGGCTCTGTGGGTGCTCTCCTCTGTTGTTTGTCAGCACCTAAAGGTTGTTCCATTCATTACTCTGCTTCATAAATGTAAAATAATTCACACAAATTGCTCTGCTGGCATCAGCCTGACTGACAAGGATTTTTTTAAAATTTACTCCTTTACTTATTTTTTTAAATTTACTCCTTTTGAGTAAATAGTTGCACTATTTGAAGTTTACCCTCTGTCCTCACTGGCTGTACAAACTGCTCCTCCTCATTGCCTCTGTCTCAGTGTGGTGGACAATCCTGGAGACACCCAGTGAGGCAGAACAGGAACCCCCAGCACCTTGGAATGCTGAAGGGCTCTCCCAGGCCTTTGCCAGGACTCTGTTTGCACCTTGTTCTTCTGAGGATCCCTCACACAGCTTCCACTGGGGTGTCCAGCCTGGAGAAAAGAAACGCCAGGGAGACCTCAGGGCCCCTGCCAGGGCCTAAAGGGGCACCAAGAGGGCTGGAGAGGGACTTGGGACAAAGGATGGAGAGACAGGACAAGGAGGAAAGGCCTGAAGCTGAAGGAGGGTTAGTTTAGGTGGGATATTGGGAAGAAATTCTATCCTCTGAGGGTGCTGAGGCCCTGGCACAGGGTGCCCAGAGCAGCTGTGGCTGCCCCTGGATCCCTGGGAGTGTCCAAGACGAGGCTGGACAGGGCTTGGAGCAGCCTGGGACAGGGGAAGGTGTCCCTGCCCATGGCAGGGGGCCAGATCCTCTTTAAGGTCCCTTCCAACCCAAACCATCCAGTGAATCTTTGTTTCTGTGATCCCTTCCTCTTCCCATCTCTTTGTTTTCTCATGTATTTTCACACTCTCCCTCTCCCACTGCCAGCGTGTCCCTCCAGACCTGTGACTGGGTCTGGCTGTGGGCATTCTCCCTGGAGAGTCTGATACAGACCTGACTGATAAGAACAACATCATTCACTGAAATGCACAATAATGTTAATTAGCCATGGCAGTACCTGCTACAAATACAGCTGTTCCTGTGGAAGTCAAGCCTTGGTGCAGTACCAGAGGTACCCAGATTCTGATACCCAGGGGTGTCAAAATACCTCATTCCAATACCAAATGCATGTGTTTTGCTGCTTCAAATAGACATTCTAGGCAGGCACTCTGCAGATTTGAAAAGCCACAGCTCATTGTCCTTCCCTGAGCAGGGAGTTACAGTAAATGCAGGCAAACCCCGAGGGGAAGAAATGATGATGTCCACAGATCAGAAGGCTTTGGAATGCTGAACACTCTCTTTATTAAAACTATACCATACATTAATATAGTACTTCAAGAGATACTATACTATTCTACATACTTACTTAACTTACCATATCTAACTAACAAACCCGTGACTCACTCTGAGAGTCCAGACACAGCTGGATCAGATAGGTCATTGAACCCAAACAACCTTCACTAGAATCCAATGAAACAATCCCTCCAGGTAAACAATCTCCAAACACATTCCACATGGGGAAAACAGGAGCAGAGATAAAGAATTGTTTTCCTTTTTCCTCTCTGCTGCTTCTCCATGCCTTTCCCAGTAAATCCTTGGGAAAAGTTGTGCCTTGCTTTTCTCTGTAAAGAGAAATGAGGCGACAGGGAGTCCATGGGGAGATGATTTCATCCATACCAGCAACTTCCAGAGCTTGGGAATTCATGGAATATCCTGAGCTGGGAGGGACCCACAGGATCAGCCAGGGCAGCCCCTGGCCCTGCCCAGACCCCCCAACAGCCCCACCCTGGGCACCCCTGGCAGCGCTGTCCCAACGCTCCTGGAGCTCTGGCAGCCTCGGGGCCGAGCCCATTCCAGCCCTACAGGAATGCCACACCTGCTCCCTGAGCCAGGCAAGGCTCCTGGGCTCTGCTCCTCAGGGTTGCACCCTCCAGCCTCAGCCCACCTCCTTCTCTTCCTGCTCTCACTCTGCTGGAGACAAGGGTGGTTTCTCCTTTAACTCGTTCCCCAGCTTCCCTGGGGAATCTTGATAGTCAGTTACAAATCTTGAAACAAAAATCTTTAAAATCTTGAAAAAAATTTGCTGAGAAAGTGCAAAAACTGGAGGAAGGAAAGGAAAAGGGAAAGGGGGTTTATCCAGGTCTGAAAAGGAGGGAAAACAAGGTTCTGCTAGATTTTAGACATCAGAAATTAATTCCTTATTTGTCCTGTGGAACCTGGGGGAAGCCCTTGCAGATGCAAGGGAGAAGCAGGCAGGAAAAGCAGCCTGAATGTGAGGGATGAGTGACTGCATTTTAAGATTCCTTTGTGTTCCCTGTGTGCTGTGCAGCCCCGGGGCTGAGCAGAGTTGGGAGCCCAAACTCACAGGGGATTTCAGCATCCTCCAACTTGGCTTCATTCCCAATCACAGCTGAACAAGAAGCCTTTGAAATGATCTGCTGTGACAAGGGCACATCCTTGTTGTTTGTTCCCATTTTGCTGTGATGTTTTGCTGGGAATTGAAGATTCCCTGGGTGTGGTGCTGAGCCAGGGGCTGGCTGGGAGAAGGTGCTGGAGGAGCAGGAAGAGATGGGCTGAGGCTGGAGGGTGCAACCCCGAGGAGCAGAGCCCAGGAGCCTTGCCTGGCTCAGGGAGCAGGTGTGGCATTCCTGTAGGACTGGAATGGGCACAGCCCTGAGTCTGCCAGAGCTCCAGGAGCGTTGGGACAGCGCTGCCAGGGGTGCCCAGGGTGGGGTTGTTGGTGCAGGATTGGGAGCTGGGCTGGGTGATCCTGTGGGTCCCTCCCAGCTCAGGATATTCCATGAATCCCCAGGCTCTGGAAGTTGCTGGTATGGATGGAACCATCTCCCCATGGACTCCCTGCTCAGGGAAGGAGAAGGAGAACGAGCTGTGGCTTTTCAAATCTGCAGAGTGCCTGCCTAGAATGTCTATTTTAAGCAGCAAAATGCATTTGATGTTGGGATGAGGTATTTTGACATCCCTGCAGCTGGAATACATTCCCATGAATTAACAGGAGCACAGAAAGCTCTGGAAGAAGCGTGAGGGCTGCATGGCTGAGCCGCTCCTGCCGGTGTGGAGCTGCTCCTGCTCTGGGAGCTCGTCCCAGAGGAGGGGAGCTGGGCTCTGGCTTGTGCTGGGCTTTAGGAATTCCTCCCCAGTTTTTCTGTGTGGGCTCAGGTGTGAGTTTGGCTCCCTGAGCTCCACTGCTCTCATCAGTTCCCTGCAGGGAAGGCTGAGACCCCAGCAGTGCTGGCTGCAGGATTCATTATTCAGGCTGGATACAGCACAAGCTGGATTTGCTTTGAGCAAAGGGCAGCAAGGGCAGCTGAAGGCTTTGAACTCTGTTTTTACCTGGATCCTGCAGTTCCCCCCAGGACCCAGCTGCTCCAATGGAACTTTGAACAACTTCCAGCACAGCTTTCCTTGGGTCTCATGGTTTGGATGAGGGATGTGGCTGTTCAGGATTCAGCTGGGGAGAAAAGCAGCTTCTCTCACAAGCCCCTTGCAGGGACCAAAAGAAAACATTTAGGTTTCAAGCCAGTTTTTTAGCGAAAAAAAAAGTGTTTTCAGTGCTTTTTTGCTCCAAGCAGAAACCTCAAATGGTGAAACTCTCCATCTCTCATGACAAGTTTTCATCACCTACACCTTTCTGCAGAGCATCCACAATCTCACTGGGCATCACCACCTTCTCATGTGGTAAAAACTGAATTTTCAGGTAAGAAATTGAGATGTGATGGATTGGCCATCAGCCTCCTCTCCTCTCTCCAGGCTGCTCCCTGGCAGGGTGCTGGAGGCAGATGGAATCCCTGAGAACAGAGGGAGCTGGGAGGCTCAGGGAACATGTGCAGGTCTGTCCCACACTGCCCATGGAGGTAATTCAGCAGCAGACACTGAACAGACCCAAGGGATGCACTAAACACAGACTGGGATATCTAATTATGAGCAGCTGCTTACTGGGAGCAGGATTTAAAGCACAGAATGTTTAGTGCCTTTAACTATTTTAGAGAAATCCATAATATTTACCATTAAAGACATTCTTATGTGATCCAGTGTCACTTGCACTGCTTAAGAGATCCATTATGCAAGATACACTCTAGCACCAAAACACATCTTTGACACGTTTGAAGTGGTACTGGAGACAATTTCTGTGTTAGTCATGAAGGGATTATGGCAAAATTCTCACCTTTAAAAAAAAAAAAAAAGAAAAGCTAGTTATTGAATCTTGTTAGAGTGTCATCATTAAATAATCATGATGAAATTCTCAACTGGAATGAAACAGAAAATATTTATGATAATGGTAAGAAGAGAAAAGCAACTCCTTAGGCACCTAAATCATCCTTCCCCAGGGACTTCTACTCATCTTTTTAATTACTGGAGGGTGTAGGATTCATCCCTTCTTTTCATTTTGGGTTTGTCATGATCCAGAGCTGGAAATATATTCAATTAGTCACAGCTTGTGTTTGGGAACAGACCTGGGAGCATCTCCTCGGGAGGGGACCAAGCTGCAGAGCCACCATTTCGCACTGGCTTCATCTGAAAGGCAGCAGAGCCTTTGGGCATGGAATGGGGAGCAGCAGCCATCCCACACCTGGGCTGAGCTGG
Organism: Ploceus nigricollis; assembly: GCA_013399945.1. NCBI lineage: Eukaryota > Metazoa > Chordata > Aves > Passeriformes > Ploceidae > Ploceus > Ploceus nigricollis. The sequence continues at coordinate 100,055 of VXBC01001438.1, read as the reverse complement.
GAGTGCTCCAGCCTGAATAATGAATCCTGGGATAGCCCAGGAGCAGCTCCTTCCCTGCACAAACCAGGGAAGGGGAAGGTGAGGCTGGAGGTTTGGAGCAGAGGGAGTCCCAGGACTGGAATTGGCTCGCTGGGGGGAGAGGTCCCAGCTGGGTCCCTCTGCACAGCTCACACGGGTGGGGAGGGTCCCTGCTGCTTCAGGACTGCACTGGAAGGGAGGGCACAGCTGCAGGGACCAAGGGGGCACAGCAGAGATCCCACCACTGAAACCACGGCAGTGGCCTGATGCAGAGAGAAACAAAAGACTGTAAAATGAAAACTAGCTTTCTCTGGGTGTTTTCTAAAATTTGCAGGTCATTTATCCTCGGTGGGTGTGGTCCGAGCCCAGCCCCGGGGCTGTGTGGCTGGAAGGAGAGGGATGTGATGGCAGGAGGGTGCCAGAGGCACTCAGGTGTGTAAATCTCTGGCAGTACACACAGAAATACCTTCAGAACTATTGCTCTGGAAAACTTGGCTGCCAGTCACACATTCCCTGGCTCCCCAGAGAGGTACAAGTACAGGGACATTTTTCGAGGAGAGGAGCTGGCAGTGCTGCCTGTCCCCTCCCTCCCCAGGCAGGCTCCCTGTGGTACCCCACACATTATTTCCAATGCAGAGCCATTAACATGCTACTGAAGAATTCCCTGGACCTGCTATTTTTTCGTGCCTCTGTCACTCTTTGAGTTTGAATCAAAAGGGGAACACAAAGTCCTTTGTTTCTCCCTCCCCTGAGACCAAGGGATGGCAATTATCCTTCAAACACAGCAGAAACTTTCTGAAAACTCTGGGGGGAAACTGGCTAATGAATCCAACTTCAGCAGCAGCACAGAACTCGCACACAACTCCTCTTCAGATCACATCATGTCAGCCCTGAGCACAGGAAAGCTTGGCCATTTGGCTGGGTCCCCTCTGGGACAGAGAAATTAAATGAGTGAAAACAGATGCTCCAAAGTTATTCTGAAACTGGGAGATGTCAAGTGCCTTGTATTTCTCTCACTGGAGCCACATGAATTTAACATTGTGAGTAAAAAATCTTTCCTAGGGATGAGTGTCCTTCTAGGGAAATTTAGGGTAATAAAATTCAGTGTGTGATCTTAGGGCAATATTTGGTTTGATGGTCCTTCACACTCACAGGCTCATCAGCACCAAGACACATTTACCCAAGTGCAGGGACCCAGGTGACACGTGTGTGACACAGAGAACAAGGAGTTCTTGTTGTCTGGGTGCCTCTGAAATTTCTTTGAACCAGCAACAAAAAATGTGGGCACAACAGCTCTCCTNCAGGGGGAAAAGGCTGCTGTGCTGTTGCCAAGGTCAGATTGGATCCAGGTAGGAATGCTTGGCTCCTCCCCTGGGCAGAGCATCTCCCATGGGATGCTGGAATTTTCTCAGCCATGCAGGGACACTCAGTGGCCATGGACAGCAGAGATCTCCTGCAGGGAGGATTGGCTGTGGGAGAGATGAAGGAAACTGCCCCATGGACAGCAGAGACCTGCCCCAGCTCTGACAGATGGAAATAGAATATACAGCCCCAAACCACATCTTACCCCCCAGGACAGGGACCCATCTGCTCCAGCTGGGATCTGGAAGTGCTGCTCCAGGGGAACCAGGGAGTGCTGTGTCCACACCAGGGCTGAGGAGCCCAGGCTGGGTTCAGTCCCTGGTGCAGCTCAGCTGCAGCACCAGCCCTGTGTGCAGGGAACCACAAAACTGCTGATGCCAAACCCCTGTGAGCAGCTCCCTGTGCTGCAAGGATGTCCCTGCACAGCCAGAGGACACCCCTGAGCGCCAGGGCCTGCCAGGGCAGCAGCTGGCTTTGATGGGAAGGACACTTGGCCATCAGAGAACTGGGCTGGAGCCACCTCCTCGTTTCACACAAGCTCCTGAAGAGCCATCAGCCAGAGATGACTGCCCATGCCACTGCCCTGAGCAGGCTGGAGCCTGGAACTGAAACACTCCACAGCCCGTGGCCAGCCCTCTTCCCACCCCCTCTCTTTACTGTGCTCCTCCATAAAGTCCCAAAGCACTCCAACCCACGAGCTGGGATGTGCTTTGTGTTCAAACCACAGGAACTGCTGAGACACGCTGCTGCCACTGCAAAGCCAGAACACTTTAATGTTCTGGAATAAATCAGGGATTTCTGGGAGCCATTTAAATATTTACAGCACTTTGCATCCTCTACCATGATCCCTGTTGTCTCTCTGTGACCTTTCCCAGACCTTGCAGGAGAAAATTAATTAGTTTTCTGCATTTCACATCACTCCAATTACACTCACCTTGCTCCTCACTCATTATGATAATTTTGCTTTGAGAAACTTGACTTATTAAAATGACTCCCTCGCAGAGTTTAAAATGTGGTTGTTGGCTGCCTTAGAGTGTGGATGCTCACTCGTGTTTCTGTCACTGGAAATGAGGATGAAGAGCAGCCTGGAACTGGCAATAACAACGAGGTTTGTCATTTATGTGGCATTGAGGCCTCATTGAAGGCTGTGAGGACCCTTCTTCACCAGGCCTTACACAAGCACCCAAAGCACTCACAGCCTGCAATGGGTAAATGCTGCCTTATTAACACAATTTTGCAGAGGCACAAAGGAGACAAGAGATTAATGATGCTTTTGCCAGTCCTGAGCATCCAAAAATCACTAATCAGTTCATTCTCCCCTTCAAATGATGAGTGATTTAAAAATTAAAATATGCTTTGGGTCCTTCTTAGCATCCACTGGCAGTTAGGTTTTTATTTGCCTACTCTCCTCCTAAGCTCCATTTCAAGCATTCTGTGCAACGACAGAGAGTAAAATATTACAAAAATGAAAACTGAGATTGACTCCAGGTGATGTGACTTCAAACAGAGTGATAAGTAGAGAAAGACTGCAGAGTAATAACTGTCTTGCCTGTGAGTGTGGAAGGAGACAGGAGTTAAATCTCTCCAGTTACATTCTAGTGCAGGGGCTCTGTATTCAATGCCCAAATCTTTCAGAGTGAAGAAAATTTGGAAAAATATCTGTATTTCCTGTCATTCTTTTTATCCCCTGGCTCAGCACAGCTCTAAGTTGTATCATCAGGGTCTGACACACGACAGCAAAGTCCCTCCCCGTGTTCAGAGCTGACTCTCTCCAGAAGGAGATTGTTCCTCAGATAAATACCCTGACAGGATTTGGGATTCCCCACGGTGAGCCAGGCACTGTGCTGGGCCAATTTTGGTAAAGCTGAAAGAAACCAGAGCTGGAGTTGGCTCTGCAGTTTGTGCCTAAGATGCCTCTTCACTTCCACTTCAGAACAAAGCAGGAAATAATAATTTCATTTTGGTTTTTGATTAAGGATCTTTAATTCCACACAGCATATGGCTACATCAAAGAGCCTCTTCAGCTTTGGATAAACAAACAACAGTCACAAAACCACTTTAGAAGTTGGTCCTTGGAGCAGGCACAAGACAGAGCTTCCCTTGCAGAGTGACTGCAACCTGCCCATGTCTGGTAATGACTCCAGGCTCGTTAGCTGGAGCAGCACCTCTGTCCATTGGGACAACCTCTCATTCCAGGCTGCTTGGTCGCAGTTCAGTGTGGAATGTTGCAGTGGTTTTGGTTTGGTAATTTGAGATTTTGCTAATTTTGAGATTTTTTGGTTAATGTACTAATGAGTGTGGTGGTTTTTAGTGTTGGTTAATTATTAGTGTATTCACTTTTTGCTGTGAGTTAGGATTAGGAGAAAGGCAAAGTAGGTTTAAAACTTTAAAAGGGTATCAAGAAAGATTTATTAATAGTAACTAAAGAAAGAGTAATAAGAATCAGAATAAAACCTTTAGAATACTTCTCATCTTTGTTGGCGTATACAACTTCCCAATAGTTCTACAGANCTACAGACTATCAGTTTTTACATTGCTTCCCTAAATACATCCCATACAAAACTGTTGCCGCAGGCCCCCAGCTGGGTAATAATTAGCATTAACTCCATGGTTCAGAAGGCTGATCAATTGCTTTATTATATCATCTTATAGTATATTTTATTATATTTCTATTATATTACTATATTACAGTAGCAAGAGCTCTAACAGCTTAGCAACTAACTAGAAACTAGCTAGCAAATCTGTGACTCTCTCCTGAGAGACCCAACACAGCTGTGGATCCAATGGGTCAGTGAATCCAAACATCATCACCAGAATCCAATCCAGCAATCACCTTGGGGAAACAATCTCCAAACACATTCCACATGGGCACAACAATGAGCAGAGATAAGAACTGTTTTGATTCTCTTCTAACTTTCCCAGGCTGAAGCCTGAGAGAACTCTCTGTTCTCTCTTCGACTGAGCTGAGAGCTTCCACACAAAACCACCACAAATATCCACAGCAGAACCATGGAAGGCTCAGACACAGCCAGTGGCATTGATACAGCACAGCCTGGCTGCTCCTCCTGGGCAAGAGTTGCTGTGACCAGGCTGGATTTGATGGTGGATCATGGCCCTGGGAGTCCCAGCATGGCTTGGTGTCCTGGCTTGTNAATAAAACCTTTAGAATACTTCTCATCTTTGTTGGCGTATACAACTTCCCAATAGTTCTACAGACTATCAATTTTTACATTGCTTCCCTAAATACATTCCATACAAAACTGTTGCCGCAGGCCCCCAGCTGGGTAATAATTAGCATTGACTCCATGGTTCAGAAGGCTGATCAATTGCTTTATTATATCATCTTATAGTGTATTTTATTATAC